>JAYJMJ010272419.1:0-12685 GCA_036873875.1 Laminaria ephemera | reverse complement strand
GGAACTCCTAAACTACCCGAACTATTCTCCGTAGATCATTGACGGTTACACGCATCAGACAATGTACGAGTACATCCAACACAATCAATCCCATCGCCTAGGCATTTCTTAGCCAATAATATTTTTTAAACGATACCTGGTATAGGGTAGTTCCCTCGTTCTGAAGCACGGGTCCTAACCTCATCCTCGTAGTGTCTGCGCACGTTCCATCTGCCGTCGTCCGGCATGAAATAGTGAGACCTCGGTAGCGGGGTCACGTTTAGAGCGCGTGCGAGTGGCTACCCTATTTTATCCTTTTCTGCCTTTCGGTTTCACGATACTCACAGCTGTCATGCAATTATGTGATAGGCTGCGCCAAAATAATACCAGGTAGTTTGAAGTCGGTGTTTGAGGGAGGCACAAAGCCATTCGTGTGACTGGCAAAAAGCGGTAGTGAAAATGGGGACACTCCCTTTACCTTAATCTTGCAGAACTTCACCACTACCGTACTTGCTGAAACCTCACCTACATACGCCCGTTCTGTTTGCCGCGTTTGGTTTCGCATCCTCAATTTGTGGACCGCGTCGCGTCAGGTGTGCGCGATGATGTGCGAAGGGTCTCCTTACTTCGGAACCGAGTACGGCCGGGAGGTAAGCTCGACTCTTTCGCGTGTCCACCAACGATGATTCGAAACAGTCGTTGCTAACAGGAGAAGGTGGATAAAACTGAATGAAAAACATGAACCCTTGTACCCACCGGAAATAGTAAGTGTTTTCCTCTTTTCACTTCTGCGGTGTGCAGTCCAGGTAGTCTCCGCTCTCCGCGTGCGATATAAGTAGCGATTTCGCGTTAGTACCACTAGTGATCAAACGTGGAAACCTTAAACCACGCCGCTGCTTTATCCTGCTCTCGATTGTTTGGCAGTGCTTCTGCGGCGTGGACTCCGACGACCCGAGCGAGCTCGGCACCGGCACCTGCAACTTCCAGTGCGCCGGAGACGCGGAGGAGACGTGCGGCGGCTTCTACGCGATCAGCGTGTACACTTACCCCGACGTGGTGATCGTGCCAACCCCTACCTTCCTTGGCTGCTGGAGTGACTCCAAGGCCGGACGCATCATGATGAACCAGCAGAGTGACGACGCGATGACCACCGACGTGAGCAGCGTCTCCTATTGGAGGCTTTGGGCTTTACATTGTAAAACACGAAAGTCAAATCCTGTGGTTGGAATGTTGTTTGGATTTTAGAACTGCAGTGGTTGCGTACCTACAAACACTACGCCGATCCAGGCTACAGTACGGGGGTCAGTATAAATGTCTCGTTTTGCAGTGGCTCCGAGCAACACGCGCGCGTGGCTACCTTTTTTTTTTCAGTCTAAAGCATTAGGGTTTACGGTTCACCACATAGCCCGCCAACCGTCATGGAGTTGTTCTCACGCTCCTCCAACAGTACAAATCGATGTTCAGAGCCGCTCGACCGTCATGCTTAAGGCCTGCCGGACAAATGGTGGTATTCCACTACCGTAGGTCTGGTCTGAACAACGACGAGAGCAACCTCGCTTGGCTTTGAGCCTTAACTGTACATAATGCCAAAACCTCCGGCCGGCTGGTATGACCCACGGAGTAAGCAGCCTCCTGGTTTGAACCGTACTGTGATGAGCAAGCAGACCGACGGCTCTATGACCAACAACGTGAGCAACCTCAATTCGGGTTTGAAATTCATATTTTTTAGTACTCGTGCTCGATGCCTGAATCCGAATCGTAAATCGTTTTTTTTTTTTTGGAGCACTGGCGTCAGATTCTTGAAACCGTGCTTGATTCCTAAAAACCTAATCTCGAATCCGAGCATCTTGTTCGTTTTCTCGGCTTTCGTTTTTGAGTGCAAGGGCTTGATTCTAAAAGCAAATTCTAAGACCGATCCTTGTATATTTTTGTGCTTCGCAAGCCCAAACAGCACGATAATCCCTTGAGTCTAGTGGCCTTATTTGGGGTACATTAGCCGAAAGGCTGTTTTATGGCGACATCGGCGCGCTCGAAGAGAAATGTCCTCCAGCCCATAACGAGGTCAGAATCTCCCACGCACCGCGTGACACCCCACCCCACCACGAGTGTGAGCCCTCATGCCGGACGTGAGTTTTCAGTTTTGCAGACCGCGACCCCCACGTCTAATTTGTCGCTCGGGCAGCACCTTTCTGTCCTCGAGAATACCCCGAACAAATATTGACTGATTTAACCTCACTGACATCCGTTCATTGCCCGTTTCTGATCGCCTGCTTCGGTTCGCTCCCCACTCTTGGATGAACAGCTCTGCCAGTCGCTGTGCACTGCCTACCCCTACTTCGGAACCCAGTACGGTGTTGAGGTAAGCCTGTAGTTCGGACTTCTACGAGTTTTTCGTACTCCGTGCGTTTTCTGTCCCTTTTAGTATAGCGCCGGTTGAGTAGTGCCGGTTGCTCGACACAGTGTCTGTGAAACCGCTTAACACGGATGAGAACAGTGCCGGTCGCCGCTACAGTGCCGGCATTTCCGGCTGGCTCATACCGGCACGGTAGAGGGACCACTACTCTGTCTACTCTGTAGTAGCGAATCAGACAAGCAACTCGTTTCCCGAATTTGAATCAGACAAGCAACTCGTTTTCCGAATTTGACAGTAAAACCGTAGGGAATCTGTTTTCCGAGGCCCTAGGGTAAAGACTTCAGAAATGAGCGACCTGTTCAGACACTCGTTGGGAAGTATCGATTATATGTTTCTGTACAACATAGTAAAAGGGGGAAGAGCTAGAAGGAGAATGCCTAACATTGCCGGGTTTTCTATACCTCCGTAGTGTTGGTGCGGCGATGACCGCCAACTGTCGCATAGCACCCTCGGTATACCGGTTTTCGTCTAGAATGACGATTTCGAATCGAAACGTTTCCCAAATAGAGACAAAAACTAATGACAGTAGAATGTTTAAGAGTTGTTTTTTTTCCCCATTTTATCCTGTTTCTGTACAGTGCGGTCGTAAAAGAGATATCGTGAGTTCCTGCGATTGCAGCGTTTTTCTGTCATGCTCTTTTGCCCCCCCTCACCCGGTGTAGCTAGCGCAAAACACCCCCGGTAATACCGTTTTCTGTCTAGAGGCGAATCGGACAAATGCAGTAGTTTCCGGAGGAGAGTGGGTTCCGGAACCCTAGACAAGTAGCGCTGCGCTCCCTTTTCCTTGGAAGTGATAGTAAATTGTTTTTGGCGATTGTGCCTAACATTGCCCCGGATTCCCGACGTTTATGTTTTACTTGCGCAGTGCTGGTGCGGCGACGAGGACACGGACTACGAGACCTACGGCGCCTCGTCCGTGTGCACCTACGCGTGTGCTGGGAACGACACGGAGAACTGCGGTGGTTTCGACGCCATGAGCGTGTACGAGCACTAAGCTCTGCACTATAGAAGCATGCCGTTTTTCTGCATGTGTTCCCAGCTAAGCTGTACACGAAAATCATTAAGTTTACCGCATGTGTTGGTGCGCCTGTGCTAGCACAAAGAGCTATCCATACTGACGCCATGCGGTTTGCGGCGTGTGTTTTGTTGGCTGTGACTCGCTTCGGAAGACTACGTTCTTGACATTGCGTATTCCCCAAATGCAGCGTACCCTGCTAGTAGTCCGCAAGAGCGGCGTGGGGTTTGCCCATCGCGTGTCAATAGGCCGTCTGTATGAACAGGAATGTTTTCATTGCGCTGTTTCCAATTAGTAGATCATAACCCACGCGAGAGTTTGTTTGTGGGCCTTTTTGTCGACCTTTATATGTATATTAGATATGCTGCATTATAATCACGATTCCCGCCTGTAACTATATAAGCATGCAGTTTTCTGCATATGTTCCCAGCTAAGCTGTACACGAAAATCATGAAGTTTACCGCATGTGTTGGTGCGCGTGTGCTAGCACGAAGAGCTATGCATGCTGACGCCATGCGGTTTGCTGCATGTGTTTTGTTGGCTGTGACTCGCTTCGGAGAACTACGGTTTTGACATTGCGTGTCCCCCAATCGATGCGTACCCTGCTGGTAGTCCGCAAGACCGGCGTGGGTTTTGCCCATCGCGTGTCAATAGACCGTCTGTATGAATAGGAATGCTTTCATTGCGATGTTTCCTATGAGTAGATCAGAAGCCACGCGAGAGTTTGTTTGTGGGCCTTTTTGTCGACATTTATATGTGTATTAGATATGCTGCATTATAATCACGATTCCCGCCTGTAACTATAGACGCATGCAGTTTTTCTGCATGTGTTCCCAGCTAAGCTGGACACGAAAATCGTTAAGTTTACCGCATGTGTTGGTGCGCGTGTGCTCGCACAAAGAGCTATCCATGCTGACGCCATGCGGTTTACTGCATGTGTGTTGTTGGCTGTGACTCGCTTCGGAGAACTACGTTCTTGACATTGCGTATCCCCCAATCGCTGCGTACCCTGCTGGTAGTCCGCAAGAGCGGCGTAGGTTTTGCCCATCGCGTGTCAATAGGCCGTCTGTATGAATAGGAACGTTTTCATTGCGCTGTTTCCTATGAGTAGATTAGAACCCACGCGAGAGTTTGTTTGTGGGTCTTTTTGTCGACATGTACGTGTGTATTAGATATGCTGCATTATAATCATGATTCCCGCCTATAAAACCGAGACCTGACTTTATTTGCGCGTAGTATCGATAGTATCAGTACACCACTCATCGTGACGGGTTTATTGTCCTCTTTAAAAGTGTCAGGCAGACATGTAACCATATATTGTTCCATTGGTGTCGCCAGTGTAAGCCTTTGACAACGTGAGAGGTTTACACGTAGCAAGCCCCGCCATAGAACAGCAGGTGGAGAACTAGGTGTAGTACATGGAGGGGCACGATGTAATATGGAGTCCGTTGAGCTGCAGCTTACCTGGGCTTTATTCATCCGGAGCTACAGTAATCAATTGTGGGACACAGGGAATTCATGTGTTCCGTAGTAAGGTGCACGGCGGGAGGATAATACCGCGCAAGAGAGCATGTAGTGAGGACGGTTAATTTTAACCTACTGGAGCGCATGGTGCTTACCAAAACCCAAGAGCGTAGTGTGGTGACCCCATGTGTACCTGTATGTTGCTAAGGCGGGCGTAGGTGCTATTTCGTTGTTTTTGCTTGGCGACTAAGCGGTATGGTTATAGGAGATTGAATGAAAGGGGGGCGGGAGTTGGCCCCACCCGCCTGCGTGCATGTCGTCGAGGGCTTGGTTTCTTCCGAAACAAGAGACGCTCTCCGATTAGTAGTGGCAAGGATGTGGGTGCAGGTGCTATTGGTGCAGCATCTACGGGCATGGTCATTAACTGTACAGGTAAAAATATATTATGAAATTGACACGTACGCGTACATCGTGCAGATGTCGGGATGCCCCCGTTCGCACTTTTAATTCACTCAAAATCAGTTAATGGTTGAGGAAGAATAGAGCTTCTCAAGTGAGGAGCCTCAGAAAAGAATCGTGCACCTCTACCATATACAAATGGTAATAATGCGTATGTACCGTTACGAGTGTTTCGACCCAATGACATCGTCATCAGCACACCCAGTGTCCGTCTTTATTCTTCCTCCTATAGAGATATACAATCTTTGTGGTCACCGACGTTTAAGCGTAAGAACCAAAATAATCGCAAACCAACAGAGGAAAGCAATCGAAATGCCGTGTGCACCTACATCACATATTTTACGTCGTAGCGTCATGTACCGGCAACGCAAACCATGTATGCCCTCCAGTAGACGTTACACCAATAATAGCACTGCCCCCCTCATCCCTGCAGGGCCGCCTTTACCACGCTGTTGGATTAGGCCGTAGGGTAAAGTATGGAACTCGGGGGATTGGTGTGCCCTGCTTGTTGTGGTGCCAGCATTCTGGGAAGTAACAATTCAACAGCTAGACCTTTACCCTAACCGTGTGATTCCAACTATGTCCCTACCATACGAAGTTTTCACGATATAATGCGGCATTTTGGTTTGGGGGGAGATTGGTTCAACCACATTAAAACTAATGTATAAACAACGGCGGAATGTCGTCTAGGATGAAGATGGGAATCGGGGATTTGGTGGTAAAGGCTCCTCTCCTTGCCACCTACTAGTCGTTGAGCATAAGTTCTATTTAGTTCGCGAACAGACGACCCAAACAGCACCACTCGAAGGCATGTACGCAAATGGGTGGAATAACCTCCCCCCCTTCCGTTCAAGCAGAGCAACGCTGCCCTGATCATCGTATTTTCACTCGAACGGTCTCTCCTGGCGATACTCCGCACAACGCCTCTGTCGGCACTTAGGCGGCAGATGTGTGGACTGCAACGGGGGATTGTACAAACAATTCACATCGCAAAGCAAGAACGGCATTCCGACGCTTTTGGGTTGAGGAGTCCCGCGATTCTGAAAATTCTTTAGCCAATCAGTGCTATCGTCGTACGCGTCTGGCGGCGACGACGGTGACTGCGGTTGTGGTGACGGTGATGATGGTGACTGCAGCCAGCCGTGTTGTCAATTAGGCGTGGTACGATATGGTTTGAAGTTTTCGGCGACAGACGCATGCTACGATAGAGGTGCACCATTTTGTTTCTGAGGCTCCTCACTTGAGGAGCTCTCTACCTCTCCCAAGAACAGATTTGGGGAAAACTGAAAGTGCTACCCGATGAACAATCCCAAGGCCTAGCTAGGTATTCAACGAAAAGTTATTGCACAAAAAGAACGAAATTCCGACCTATTTTAGGTTAAGGAGTCCCGTCATTCTGAAACCGTTTCAGCCAAAAGGTGCTACCTCCATCGTAGTACGCGTCGAAAACATTTCGGACTGACGGGGCTTCAACCACCCAATACCGTTATCATGTCCTGACGGATGCTGCGATAGAGGTGCATCCTTTTTTTTCAAGGGCTCCTCACTTGAGGAGCTCTATACCTCCCCCCCAAAATAATTTGGGGAAAAATGAAAGTGCAAACCGATGAACAATTCCATGGCCTTAGATATACAGCGAAACGTATTGAAAAAAAGAACGAATTTCCGACGATTTTGGGTTAAGAAGGCCCCGCCATTCAGAAAACATTTCAGTCAAAACGTGCTACCTCTATCGTAGCACGCCTCTCCTCTGTGTTTGCCAATATGTATACGTAGATCATGTTATTGTTCACCTGGTTGAAGTTTCATTTTGTTTTTCTCAGCCGGGCTTTGGGCGGGGTACATAGCTCCTTAAGCGTGGAGCTTCAGAACACTAATTGTGCACCAGTATAGTACGGTGAGTCTATTGGCGTCGACGGTGACTGGAGCGACGGCAACGACGGTGACGGTGCGTTGAACGGAGGTGACGGCGGCGGCGGTGGTGACTGGAGAAGATGCTGTGATGACGGTGACCTTGAGCGGAGCGGCCGTGGCGAGGTCGCATTATTGACGTTGAAACCTGGCGACGTTGTCGGCGCGGCAACGTACACTCAACCTCGATCTAACAAAAACGGACGTCGGCCTTGCCTCATGGGGATGATACGCTCGTGCTCCAAATCGAGCAGGGATACGAGTGGCATACACTAGTGTATTGCTTTCGTAAACATTGGATGCTTAGTACCTGATAGTTGCGTTGGACGCTTTCTCGTTTACCCCCATGACATCCAGCACTGGAATCGACAGAACGGGCGCGCGGGGGGCTGTCCATCCGATCCCGTTGGTGTAGTCAACGCACCCGTCGAGGTTAGAGAGTACGTTGACCGTGGACGATAATTGTTGTGGCCGTTGTTGAGGTAGAAACATGCGGTCGATCGGATATCATGATCGGTTCGCCGGTCTACCTTCATCATGCCTGTCCGATGCCACGACACCACTTGCTAGTCCGGCAGGCTCAGGAACCAAGCCTAGTAACGGTGACCGCCATTTTTCCTTGTCCTTGATCGCGGGTTCGTCGAAGCAGAGCGGCACTCTTGCTTTCATCGGTAAAGTCGGTTCTAGCGCCTCCAGGAAGTTCTTTTGCCCGATATAAGCAGTTGTTTGAGATTTATTTATTAAAGGCTTTTGACAAAAAAACTTCTTCCCCAAGCCTCAAATTACCATCGAACACTGCAGGCCAAACGCCGTTCTGGAAAACGTGAAGCAAGCCTGCCTGTCAGGCTGTCGCTCCCATCTCGCAGCTGCTCCTGTTGCTGCACCTGAACCCCCCCAGCTCGCTCTTTTCGACCCCTGCATAAGTAGGTCCGACGCTTGCTACGGCAGAGGTCCACATCAATTTTTTCGACGATCCTCACTTGAGAAGCTCCATATCTTACCCAAAACTCGACTTTCACAAACATTGCTCACTTAACATCGATGGACAATCTCATGGGCTACGGGCTAGGTGTACCGCTAATAATGAATTTAGAAACACGATCGTGATTGCAAAGACATTCGGTAGTTCTTCAGTTGAGAAGCCCATCATACAGAAACCAATTGGCCCAAACCTTGCTACCCTTGTGCTAGCACGCCTCGTCGGTAGTGGAGTTGTCGCTGTGCCTAGGTTATCGTCATTGAGCTTGCGCTCTATCTCTTCCTGTCTCCTCTCGTGCACGGGTTGCATCTACTTTTCCTTTTGGTCAGCTGCTCGCTGCTCAGGCAACGGGTGGTTGGTTTTGACTTGTAGTTCTTGTTCTTTTTTTTGTTCTGGAGTGACGGTCGAGAAATCAGATATACATATATCTCCACGACGTGTTGCTAACCTGCAGCGGAAGCTCTCGTGACAGTCACGCTAGCGTAAACGATATAGACTCAGTCGCAGGGGTTGCGTGGATCACGGAGACGGGTCGGTGGGACCAGGAGGCGGGATGTGGCGTGATGAAAAGGTAAAAACCACTTACTATCAATTGTCGAGCGGCGCTGAATGGCATGCAATGAAACCCCGGGGCCCTGGATTAAAACATCCCATGTGTCTCTTGAACTCCTCGGCGCAACATCCCGTCAAAACTCTGCGGTCTGTAGTATTATGCCGGTACGTCTATCGGACATTGGTACGAGCTAATCCAACATACGCCACCACGAAGATCGGTTGTTGACGCACGCTACGCTAGAGTTGCACCCTTGTCTTTCTGAGGCTCCTCAATGGTGGAGCTCTATCCTCCTGCCCAGAACCGATTTGGGGAAAAACAAGAGTACTGCCCGATGAACAATCCCATGGCCTCTAGGCATACAACGAACGTTATTTATTGCAGAAAAAAGAACAACAATGAAGACGAGTTTTGGGCTGAGGAGGAGCCACGGTCATTCAGAAAACGTTTCTTGCCGAAATGTGCTACCTCTATCGTAACACGCCCCTGTTGGCGCATACAGCAACGGCCTGGGTCAACTCCGAGAGGTTCAGGTGCCCTGTGGATTCGACAACCTGACACCTCGACGCGAAATAATTTTGACGACTGACGCTCGTACTGGTCTGCACGCGTAATTGACGAGAAAAGGTTCTTCAATAGTAGAACAACGCGGCATAGCGCACTACTGTAGTTTCTCTTAACATTCGTCGGTCAGCAAGTCACTACGGAAAATATAGGAAGCTTTTAGTAGGTGGTTTTATTCCGAGCCTCAAGCGTGTTTCAAACCTACGAAATCGCGAAAACGGTTGGGGTTCCTTTCCCGCCTCGCCTGCCCGAATATCCGTGTTCCGTCCGATGACCGAAATCCCCCCCCAAAAAAAACAAATCGAAGACTGATAGATTCCGTATTTTTCAGACAAACGTTTCTGCTTCCCACCAACACATACAGGTAGCTGCCGACAGGTGCCAGCGCGAGTTCCTGGTGAGAGCTCCAGCAGTAGTATCTTTGTGAGGCCATCGAAGCTATGCTGGATGAGTCGACGGGCTAAATTTTAACGGCTTCCTGTTTTTGGCCTCAACTCGTGAAGAACAAAACTAGAATTCGGCATGGTCCCCGAACCACCTCGATGTGATGACCAGCCAAACCTCTACAGGGACGCCACAACGGCAACCCCCCAAGGGGCGTATACCACCACGTGATGACCCAATCCGATTGTCACGAACAATGGTGGGTTTGATGCAAGTCTTTGTCAAGATTACACAGCTGTTTGTTCACTGATCGGGTCAAACCTCACGGGCCGGGTCGAGCCAGCGTAACCAGACCCGACCGGTGACATTTTGAAAATCACCTGACTGACCCGAACCGACCCAACCCGTGAGATTGCGAAAACTTCCCGACCCGATCCGACCCGACCAGTGAGAACGTGAGTGATGTGCAACATATTTCGTTCTCCCGATGACGAATGGGTAATCCATGGGACGCGCTGCCATGGGCGACTGATGGGCAACCCACAGCTATCCCATGTGCATACTGTGGGCGACTTATAGGCAACCCATGGGCATCCCACGAACATGCCATGGGCAACCCATGAGCAACCCATGGGAAACACATGGGCAGCGCATGAGCTAGCCATGGTCGAACCTATGGCAACCTGTGGGCAACCTGTGAGCAACCCTTGGGCAACCCATGGGCATACTAACAACCCATGGGCAATCCACGGGCAACCCATAGGCAGCCTATGGGCATATTAATTCCCCATGGGCGTTACACGGGTAATAGCCCATGGGCCATCCACGGCTAACTCATGGGCAACTGCTAACAACCCATGGATATCCCATGGGCCTCGCATGGGCATCTCATGAGCATCCCATGCGCATCCCCTGGGCAACTACATACATACTAACAACACAATGGCCCCATGGGCATCCTATGGGCAACTACTTGCAACCCATGGACAGTCAATGGACATCCAATGGGCTGTCAGCGGAAACCTATGGGCATCCAGTGGGTATCCCAAGGGAAACACGCATGTAACACAACCCATGATTGACCCATGCGCAGCTACTAACAACTCGTGGACATCCCATTGGCAACACACGGTTAACCCATAGATAACTCATTGGCAATGAATAAAACAAACTACGGGCATCCGATAGGCAACGGCAAAGAACCCATCGGCATCCCATGGCATACCATGGGCCATCACCACTCACCCACATGGATGGGCATCCCCTGGCCATCCCAAGGGCAACCCATTGGCAACTCGTGGGCAATCCACGGGCATCTCAAGGGCAGTCTATGGGAAGCACATGGGCAACCCGTGGGAAACCCGTGGGTAACTCATGGGAAACCCATGGGCATCGCATATGGGCATCCTATGGGCAACTACTAACAATGTACCGGCATGAACAACAACTATATTGGCATCCCATGGGCCACAAAACGAATCCTTGGGCTCTTCAGGAGCAACTATGCTAACAGCCCATGGGCATCCCATCGGCATTGCATACCATTGTACGGACATATTTGCCGATGGCTTGCCCATGTGGTATAGCATGGATTGCCCGTGGGTAACCCATTCGTTTTTGACTAATTTCACCTGAAGAGGTCATGCATGGATCATGGGATGCCCATGGGTTGCCCACAGGTTTCCCGTGGATCACGATGGGTTGTTCATGGATCGCCCACGTGTTGCACATGGGATGCCCACGGGTTGCTCATGGGGTGCCCATGGATATCCAGTGGTCGTAGTGGGTATGGATGGGCGAGGATAAATAAAATATTTGGAGTATGTCATTCGAAAGGAGGATCGGCACCAGAGAGGCCAGCGGGCAGGCAGCGCGGACAAGGTTTTTTAGGGTTCGCATCGGCGCGCCGGATCGACAGATTCGACCTGCGGGTCAGCAGAATACCACTCGCGGGTCGAGGTGGCCCGACCCGCGAGGTGACCCGTATCTCACGGGTGGGGCAGGTATATGATACCCGTGAACAGCCCTGACCAAAACGAATCCAAGAAGGGTAGGACGACTGCACACTGCTGCGGTACGCACCGCCTTTCCGCCTTTGGTCACTACTGTCGTACCTCGCCTAAAGAACATAACGCAGCACAAGAAGACAAGAAAAATATTGTAGCTGGAGATGAGATATGACCGCGCGTTTACTTTTATAGCCAGCCGTTGTGTCCCCCACAGACCAGTGTTCGTCAGGGCCACGACTGATCAACGAGACCGAACCGACTTCGTACAAAGAAAGCATGATGACATCTTATTCCACAACACCGCAGCGAAAGGCTCGTCAGAGAGCTATTTGGCACTGCTTGGTCCCAGACCACGACTGACCAACGGAGTCGAACCGACTTCGTTCATAGTGATATATTATTCCGCAACAACACCACAACCAAAGACTCACAGGAAAGGTACGGGTATTATTAGTAAGTTTGGTTCTATACATACAGATAGATACACTACCGTGTGCCTGGTATACGTAAAGCACCTACTACTACGTGGTTCTCGTGTTGCCCAGAGTTTTGTCTGTTTGATACCTCCGTCCTGCGTCCACCGGTAGAAAAATACTGAGCGGAACACACCTTTTTGGAGACGATCTATTTTGGGATGATGCGTGTCGAGGCTCTTGTCTCTGTGATAAGAAGAGTTGCAGAGAACAGAGAACAGTTACATAGAAAACAACTGCTGTGGACGAATGCCAGTACAACAGCCGGTAGAATACATCTGCCCGTAGCATGGGCATGCGGCAGTCTCGCCGCATATTGCATTCCCCCGCATCTAGAATAAGATACCCATGAGTGTACTCAAGCGTAGTGACTGCGAATCAACTATTAATAGAAGGGTAATGCTATTATTTGCGACACCGCTTTCGTTCGCGGCACATACCTCGGATTGTCAAGGCACCAGCAGCGATGTGTTGGCATGGTG
>JAYJMJ010272412.1:0-12689 GCA_036873875.1 Laminaria ephemera | reverse complement strand
CAACGCTGCGCAGTAACTTTTCTTCCATGGATAATTCTGGCTCTACAAACCACAATGAGTGGTCTTCAATATCAGCCAGACGAACGGCTGCGTCGATGGCCTCATCCAGATCACCTAATTGATCTACCAAGCCAAGTTGTCGGGCTTTCTCACCCGTCCAGACTCGACCCTGAGCAACTTCATGAACGGCGTCTACCTCCATGTCGCGCCCGTTGGCCACTGTTGTCAGGAATTGTTGATAGCCACCCTCTATTATTGACTGTAAGACTTCTCCATAAGCAGGTGATACACCGCGCAAAGGGCTGGCACCACCGGCAATGGGTGTAGTTGCAATTCCGTCAGTGTAAACACCGTAGTTCGCCAGAGTTTTTTCAACGCTTGGAAGCAGCCCGAAAATACCGATAGAGCCGGTAATGGTGGTTGGCAAAGCCCAGATCTCATCAGCAGATGCTGCTATCCAGTATCCTCCCGATGCGGCAATTGAGCCCATTGATGCCACTACCGGAATGTCACTATCCTGAGCCGCCTGCAGCTCGCTACGGATAATCTCTGAAGCTGTTTTACTTCCGCCACCTGAATCTATTCTTAGAACGATGGCTTTAACATCTTCGTCTAGTCGGGCCTTTCTGATGAGCTTGCTCAATGACTTAGCACCAATTACCCCTTCGGGGGCATGCCCATCAACGATGTCACCAACCGCTGTAATAACCGCTACCTTGTCACCACTATGTTTTTCCGGCAGCCGCACGTCACGAAGATACTCATCAAAGGCTACACGACGATAACTTTGATATCGGGCATCCTCTCCATCATCGTCATCACCTCCGGCCAACTCTATAAGGTAATCACGTCGTTCGTTGTCGGTGACCAGACGATCGACCAGCCCTTCCTGCAATGCCAGACGGGCAAGGTTACCCTCTGCCAACCGTACTTTCTCTGGTGCATTTTCAAGCATAGTGTTGATGCTACCTGCAGCCAACCCTCGAGCATTTTCCACCCCTGAAGTGTAAGCGTCCCACAATGGATCCAAAATTTCCGTCCATGCCAGACGGTCTTCTTGTGACATGTCGTCGCGTAATAGTGGATCGACAGCAGATTTGTATTTACCCACCTTAAATACATTAACACTCACATCGTGTTTTTCCAGAAAGCTCTTGAAGTAAGGTTGATACATGGCAATGCCTTCCAGAGCGGCTATACCCTCTGGGTTCATTAACACCTCATCAGCATGTGCGGCGATATAAAATGCCGCCTGACTGTAGTTATCACCTACAGCAATGACTTTTTTTCCGGAAGTTTTAAATTCTATTATTGCAGCTGCGATTCTTTCGAGTTTGGGAAGCAGGCCATATTGGAGACCATCCAACTGGAGCACGACAAGCTCAATTCTGCTGTCATCCCTGGCAAATGCCAATGCATCAATTATGTCTTTGACTAGAACTTCTTCCGGTACACCATCGTTAATTAGCAAGGCATCAATATCTACTGCGCTGTGCTGCTCTACCAGAGCACCCGCCGGGTTCAGTAGCAACGCACTGCTTTCCGGAATTTTCGGACCACTTTGTTTTACCACTGCGAACAACACACCGCTGATGATAATTGCCGCAACAAGGCCATAGACAAGAATGGTAACCGCTTTAAGCGCGCGCCATAGAAATCGGAAAAACCTGCTGACAACGCCACGCTTAACGTGCGAATTATTATTCATATTGAATCCATCAAAAAACAAGTTCTGCGGCGGAGCCCCTTAATCGGATCATCACCCTACCATGAAAGGTCAAATATCTTTGACTCAGTGTCAAATATATCATACATTACTGCACAACCGATAATCTCACACCCCGGGAACAAAGAATGTCGCTACTACAAAAAAGTACCTACGTACATATCTTCACAGCAACCGTGATATTCGCAGTCTACGGATTTTGGATATTTGGTGTGCTAGGCGTCGACTATTTCACCGGGCCAGATGCGCTAATACGTATCGGGAGATCCATAGCAACTTTAATAGTTGCCGGGTATGCATTCGAAATCATTGTGACAATAGCTATCCTTGGCAGGCAATCCATGCAAGAAACTAAAAATGGCATAACCCCCATCGACGAGCGCGACAAACAAATCCTGTACAAATCCCTGTACGCGTCTCATCTGGTTCTGTGCGGTGGGTTATTCCTCGCTATAGGTGCGTTGGCCATTGGCCTGGAAGCTTTCTGGGTATTCAACGCACTGGTACTGGCGTTTTTGTTCTCTGTGATTGCAGAGCTCTGCACCAAACTATTTCACTTCCACGAAGCTTTCTGAATTGAATAACAAATTACTCATCACCAACAAAATAAGAAAGCTTCGTTTCGAAAACGGTGAGATGACTCAAAAAGATTTAGCCGGCAGAGTTGGCGTTGCGCGGCAAACGATTGTTGCTGTCGAAAACGCCAAATATTTTCCTACACTGGAATTGGCTTTTAAAATCTCAGAAGTATTCGATGTGCCTATTGAAGCTGTTTTTACCTATGAACCATAGCTTTTAAAAACGGGGACTTGCAAAGGCAATGTAAGGATCGATTTTACAACGTGCGCTTACTACGAGTCTTTGTGATCCAGGCACTTACGTTGATCTTGTAAAGTCGAGATCACCAGGTATCGATTAGCACATCAACCCGGTTGAGCTCCGTTACTTTGCGGTACAATGCCAACTTCAAATGTCAAATCCATACGTTACGAGGCTGGTCAGATGACAGATGAATTTCTCGAAAAAGTCAAAGCTCAGTTTGATAGTGGTCGATACGCTGATGCGATTTATGAATGGGGTGCTGACACCTCAAACAGCCATGACTTCAAACAAAGCGCCTATTCCGATTACCAATATCGCAACGATGATGTAATCATCACCACCTACCCCAAAAGCGGCACTACATGGATGAAACAAATCGCCGTGCAAATCGGCTATCTGGGCGAAGGAGAATACAATCACATTGACGACGTCGTTCCATGGCCGGATAAACTGGTTCCTCACGAAGGACCGGCACTTAACGACATCACCGGCCTAAGCGACTCCCCTACCGGTATCCATGTCATTAAAAGTCATCTGGAGGCAGACTATATTCCTTACGCTGCAGGTGTAAAGTGCATTTGTGTGATTAGAGATCCCAAAGACACACTGGTGTCTGTCATTCATTTTGAAAATGGTTTCAACAAACTGCTGTTTGATCACACGATACCTGTCAGTGAATGGGTTGCGGCGTTTCAAACCGATCGTTTCATTTACCAGCCTTGGTCAACCATTACGGATAGCTGGTGGAAATTAAGGGACCGCGATAATGTCCTGATTATGTTTTACGAAGACATGAAAAGAGACCCCGACGCCGCTGTGAAGCAGGTCGCACAGTTTCTCGACATTGAATTGTCGAAAAATCAATTCAACAAAGTGATAGAAAAAAGCAGCTTTAGCTACATGAAGGCTAACAGCACCAAATTTGACCCACCTGCCTGGGACACCGGACATGTCCCCATGGTGAGGAGCGGAAAAAGTGGCAATGCAAAGGAGTTACTGTCCGCCAGTGCACAGCAGCAAATCGATGACTATTGCATACAGACACTCTCTGAACTGGGATCCGACTTCCCCTATCAGGAACTATACGCGTCGACGTAGTTCCATTTTTATGAAAGATTGGCCTAAGCTGCGGGATAGACCACCTGCCCCGGGGATAAACAATTCGACGCCGACAACAAGACCCGTAACGCCAGTCACCATCAACAGACTGCGGGTCCACATCACTCCGCTATTACGTTGATTTTCTGGCGCTTATAAATGAAAATTCAACAGGGCTGATCTGCGTTATTTTTTTGATCGTATATCGCACCGGTTAACCACGCAGGCCAGTCGCGTTCGAAAAATGAATTAGCGTTTTTATCGAAAAGTCGAATCGGCTTGCTGGACAGATTGATACTATCCCCGTCGAGACGAACAATTATTTGCTCGAGCTTGTCTTCTTTTCTTTCGGAGCGAAAACGCACCTGTGGCATCAGGCCCAGTGCAGATGTCGGCTGGGAGTCACCGTGGGGATCGCAAATAGCACGCGCCCCTCGGCTGCCGCCATCGTTGGTAATAAAATGGTTCAGCGCAGTGAGCACAGCCTCAGACACCAGTGCCATTTGCTGCCACTGCAACACACGCCCTGCTTCACTGTCACGCGTATAAGATATGCCGTGCTCACGGATCATTCGATTAAGCTGTTTAGCCTCACTGGTTGCGGTATACACCTGGTGAGGGGTGCACAATATGCCGGCGTAGTCACTCATCCGCGCTTGCACCTGCTGTTGAATAGTTCGGCTGGTGTAATCGCTTGCTGTATTGAGCAGGTTTTCGATCTGTTTAATTGCCGCAGATGCCTGAGCGGTGACACTTGAATAAGAGGGTTCATGTGCGTGGCCACTGGCCGCCACATGCTCAGCGACACGTGTACCGAAGACCTGCCCGGCATTCAACGCAGACCCGCCTGGTCGTGTCGCGCCATGCGTACCCGCGGCCTCTCCAACCGCATAGATACCAATAACATTACTTCGCCCCCAGGTGTCGACGTTGATCCCACCGTTCATGTGTTGATGGTTCACCGCAAACTCCAGCGGGTCTTCGGCAATGTTGACCTTATAACGTTTGTACAATTCAATCGCCAGCGGGTTCAACTGCTTTAGCCGTTCTATCGGCAGTGTATGACTGGCACCGGCGCTCTTCAGATATCGATGCACATCGGGGTCTAATCGCTCAAGGCTGAACGGCTGATCACCGGGGATTGTTTGCGGGTTACGATTGAAGTCCATAAAAACACGACGGCCCTTCTGGTTTTCGCGAACCACTGCAAGATCCACCAGACTGGATTGATAATTCAGCATGCGGGTCGCGTGAAACGGCCACTGATATCCTTTGCGAAAAATATTAGACGCCATTTCCTGCGTGGTGCGATAGTAGTCAGCCAGAAAGTGATGCTCGCGCCCGTTTTCATCAAGCGAATAGATATGCGGAATAACCTGCACATAGGTTCCGGACAGGTTCCATGGAAACCCCTCTCTGCGAGTACCGATACCGAACTGGTTTTCCGTAATATTAACCAGCTCGACACCCGCTTCAAGCGCCAGCCCGAGCGCTCCAAAACAACCGTTCGGGAATACGCTGTCACGGTATAGTTCCCCGGGACCACCCGCTGCCAGCACCAGTGTCGAACACTGAAACAACACCAGACCAAAAGGGTTTTGCGGCGAGCGGGATTTTGCCTGTATGGCAAGCAGGCCCACTACACGTGACTGTTCGGCATCACCCTGCGTGAGCACCTTTACAGCGGTGGTGTGATTAAAAAACGATATCTCCAGCCGAATGGCTTCCTGTGCAAGTACCTTCACCATCAGTCGGGATGTACGCGGTCCGCAACTGGTGGCACGACCTACCTCGTCGTGATCGGTTTGATAACGCAGGGTACCGCCCAGATGGTCCTGCGGCAGTGGCAGCCCAAGATACTGAAGCGAAGCCATGGCTCGTACAGAACCCACGGCTTCTATATAAGCGGTATCTTCATCCATTGCACCACCGGCACATAACGCAGATGCCATGTCGTGAAAATCATCCCCCTGGTCTTTTGTATTGGCGGTGTGCAGCGTTTGTTTGTCAGACCCGGAGCATGCCGAAGTCCCGCCCCAGGCACTCTGGCTGATGATCGCCACATTGACATCGCGTCGCTTCATTTCGACGGCAGCCCTGAGACCGGCAGCACCACTACCCACCACCAGGCTGCCACAACGGTAGACCGGAATCCTATAACGACCGATCTGCAGGTCAGCCGATGCGACAGGATGTGACGGCAAACGCGGCATCGGCACGTCTGTCAATTCATCCAGAATATCCTGAGGAACGGTTAACGCCACGTTGAAAGTTCTTTTATCCGGCACATGGGTAATACAAGCATGGCTTAGTTGTCCTGCCCTTAATTAATAAAATCATCGATCAATACTTGCCACTGGAGGCACGTGTGATCAACTCAACAATTCAACGCTCTTTATGGCACGGTTTGCATAGGTGTTAAACATCAAGATCGATTACCAGAATACCGTCGATACCGCCCGTTGCGTTGTTCACCAGTTGTGCGCCCAATGCCTTGTGCGCCTCGTCATCCGCATAGTTTTTAAGTGCATCCCAACTGTCGAAATCGATAACAAAACCGTGCATGTAACCACGTTCCATTTGCTCCGGACTTTCAGATCGCCCGCCTTTGAAATCATTTGCACCGGGCAGCTCCTCAGACAAAGCAGCCAGACCTGCATATATCTCACGCACTGTCTCTTCGTTAACTTCCGGTTTGAATTTGGTTAATACAATATGGCGAATCATATCAGTAGTCCTTGATCGTGTTTAATCATGTCAGCAGCTTTTTCGCCAATCATAATGGTCGGTGCATTGGTGTTGGATGAATTTACCGTCAGCATTATTGAGGCATCGGCAACCCGGAGAGCTTCAATGCCATTAAAGCGCAATCGCGGATCGAGTACAGCTTCAGCGTCGATGCCCATCCGGCAGGTACCAGAACCAGGCATTCCAAATACTGCTGCAATCGCACAATCATCAATCGAGTTTCTTACGCTGTAAATACCGACGAAGCTGGGCGTAACCAACAAACTCTGCGGGTGCCAGCGGCCTGGCAATACTGTCGCGTTCCGGGAGGCCGCATCTGTGATTTGGACGCTACGGTTCCTCCATGAAGGCCAGCAGCACCATCTTCTCGAAAAAACAACACTTTAGTCATACTTAACGCCGCCGCTATCCTGCTTCAAGATTTCCTGGTGCTTGACGCCAATGCCTTGCGTGCTCTTTTGAAGACTTACCTTGTCACATCGCACGCTACCGTTGATTCCACAGTATGAGCCCCCGATTTCGCTTTCCCGAAATTTTAAGGCAAAGCCTCAGACCTGACAGGCCCCGAATATTTATGCGGAAACAACTTATTATTGCTGCAATAGCAATTGTTCTCTCCGGTTGTGACAGCACGCAGATCAACACCGGAGCCAGTACCTCAAACCCGACGGACACTGAAAGGCCGATTGATCCCGTTGATCCCGTTGATCCCGTCGACCCCGTCGACCCCGTCGACCCCGTTGATCCGATTGATCCGATTGATCCGATTGCTTGCGAAGTCGCGCCACTTACCCCTACAAACACTCCGGTAGCGTTGTCTGATGCGCTTGATCAGCTGGCGCATCACATCCGTAAAGCCGACCTTTTAAGCGAATCCGATCTCGCCAACCTGACCGTGCTTATCGATCACTATGCAAGCTCTTTCAACAACAGCAGCGCAATCAGGCAAGCACTGCAAGTAGTTGCCCTGTACGACACAGAAGACGGACCTTCATTTATAACTTCCCAGACAGGTCGCAATATTAGTCGAGTTGCGGCAAGCGATGATGGTAAAAACATTCATCGAACCATGATTGCGCTGCAACAAGCATTAATCGACTACGCTTACGCCAACGATAATGTAGTACGTTTTAACAGCTTGTTCACAGGTAAGAAGTTCGGAACTGCTGACTACTATCCAGGTAAGGTACCTGACGACGCAAAAACGGTAGTCCACACTGCACTGATCAATTCGAGCAATGCAAAGTTCATTGGCCGTCCGCATACGAATGTAACTAGTAGCGCTCGCAGACCAACCGGTTCCTACGCGCCAGCCGGTAATATTGTTGAAGTTACCGTACCCGACAGCATGGTTAATAGTGGCTTCAGCATTCGGGTCGGTGCCCATTCGTGGGACTTACAGGCCAAGGCCACTTATACGCGCCTGGACAGAATATCGCTAACCTATCCAATCAACTGCAACACCATGCAGATCACCAGTCCAATCGGCGGGGGCATCTATATCGAAGTACCCTATGAAGCTAATGCCGGTATCCAGACGATCTCAGTTGCAAATGCTGTGCGTGCGCCTTACTACTCAGCCCGCAGCTTCACTGAACAGACAAGCGCTGAAAAATGGGAGACCGAAAAATCATATCAAGCACCATGGACAGACTTTGAAAGTGATTTATTCATGATGCAGGTACCAACCGCCTGGCTAAATAGAGTAGAGAACCCCGAAGTTCTGATGAATGACTGGGATACTGCATTACAGGAAATACTGAACCTTTACGGGATTACCGAGCTCAACAAAACCGTACTCTACACTCAGGTAGATACCATCCTGCGTGGTAGCGCCAACTTCCCGGGTTACCCTATGTCTAATTTCCCTTACAACCCGACCACACCAACCGCAAGTACCGGGGCACAGTGGATGTTGGAAGGTCCGCAATTCACCGACTGGGTCACCCTGCACGAGCTCGGGCATTCATTGCTTTTTAGCAAATTTCCAGGTGAAGTGGAATCTGTTGTAAACCTGCCGTTTGTCAGATACATGAACACCATAGTGGGGATGGATCTCGACATTGCCTTCGGTAACTCAATAGCCGCGCAAGCCATCAGTCTTGACGATGCATTAGTTAACTGGATGGTGCGACCCAACTTTAAAGCCGGCAACAGCATGCAAGTTGGCGGTGGCGTTAACGACGAATACAAATACCAGCATCGTGGGTTTGGTAAGTATGTAGCGATTGCCAAACTGTTTGGCTGGGAAGTACTCGATGACTTCTGGAAGTCCGTCAACAATGATTATCTAAATGGCATTGACTACAGCCGCAACAATACAGAGCCGGGTGAAGTTGATAGTCGAATACTAAGAATGTCTCGTGCCGCAAACACAGACCTGACTCCGCTGATTCACGTCTGGGGCACAAGTCCTGTAGACCCATCTGCGCTTAGCGCGAAACTGCGAGATGAAAACATCGGAAAATCACCAATTATTTACGATGAGCTACAGCGCTACAAATCACTGATCCCCATGACTAACACAGCATTCCTTGATCATGCATCGATTATGTATCCCGACGGTTTATCCGAGGGCAATACCGACTTGAACCATGTAGGCTGGTATTTCGCGGCTGCTGATACCTATTCAATAGACGATGGAAATTTGTCACAGCAAGCGCTGCAGGACATCATAGATCTGTACTTTCCGTCGGGTCGTCCGTCTTACTGACAACACCACTATGCTACTGAGGCACCGGGACTCAACAACTGGAAAGCGAGGATGATGAATGGGCTTGCAAAACGGCCGATTCTATTCACCATCCTCAGATAAATGCCAGGTGAAACGACTAATTGTCCTTGCCACTCTACTATTACTACCCGCTCCCACGAGCCCTCTCACCTGCGCGATTTTTCATGCTTCCGTGTTCCTGACATCACGTTATCGCCATCGCCTGTGCCGTGTTATCTACTCCAATCCCTTATTACTTTTATCAACCATTCCCTATCTCAATTAAAGCAAACCGTTACCAGTTCAAGGGGTGTTCAGCCTGTTCAGCATCATGTTATTTCCGTACTGCCTTGCTTGATTGACTGTACCGATTGTTCTGTACTTTACGCTTCAGATCGGCGGAGCTGCGCGCTCAGTCATTAACTGTCTGGCGGTAATTCTCTCCCGATGGATCATGTACAAGCCGGCACCGATAATAATGGCAATGCCCACTAAGCTCAGAGCGTTAGGAAAATCGTGGAAAACCAGATAGCCGAACAAGGTCGCCACCGGTAACTCAAAATACTGCAACGGGGCCAGCGTGGCCGATGGTGCTAACGATAAGGCGTAAGTCATCATCATGTGGCTCAGTGTGGCAAAGAATCCAGCACCGAAGAGCCATAGCCAGGCAATTCCCTTCGGCCAGACTGGATCAAATAATTCAGAGCCGGAGCCTTGGGCCAGAAGTAGCACGGGTGTGCAACACAAACTGGCGATCAGACCGGTATGGAATTGCAAAGCCACCGGATGCATCCGGCGCGACAGCCCTCGCGTCACAAGAATGTAGAAAGCGAATGCGACTGCCGTACCAAGCGGGATCAGCGCCACTGCACCGAAGGCTGCGAAACTGGGTTGGATCACGAATAACACACCGACAAATCCCACAAGGCACGCCCCAATACGGCGTGGACCCACATCTTCACCCAGGTAAAATTTACCGAATAACAAAACGATGAAAGGTGCCACGAACACAATAGCAAGGGCATCGGCAAGCGGCATCACGCGGATCGCAGTGATGAAACAAAAGGTTGCAAAAAGCAACAGTAACGCACGAGAAATCAGCGGCAACCATTGGTCACGCGCAACCTGCAAGGATAGCCCCATGCCCACAATAAACGGAGCCATCAACGCGCACTGCACGATAAAACGCGCTGCGGTAATCTGCCCGACAGGCACAGTGGACGATGCCAGCTTGGCCGCCACGTCAAGCAAAGGCGCGGTTAAGCAGAAACCAAGCATCAGCACGACACCGGTAAGAATTTTGTCTGTGGACGGGGCCGAAGAGGTAGTGTTTGTCATAGCTTCGTTTCGCGATTATTACGCAACAGGTTCCGTAAAGAATTGGTTCGGCGAGGTTCGATCACCACTCACCATTTCCGGTGGGTCTAACGTTTCAGGGAGTCACTTCTTGATATAGCACATTAAATACCCCGCTTAATTCATCATCCTCTGATAAACGCTGCGTGAAACGGCTTATTGTCTTCGTCACGCCGCTATCACTTCCTATTCCAAATAGCTTGCCCATCTCCGCAAGTTTCATGCTTCCCTGCTCCTGACATAACTTCATCGCCATCGCTCGTGCCGTGTTATCTACTCCACCACCCCTTTTTGCTTTTAACAACTCTTCCCTGTTGCATTCAAAGTATACCGATACTACGTCAAGTATCGTCTCGGCCGGCACCACATCACGTTCTTGCTGTACCTCCTTGCTACTTGCGTTCGAATTTAGATACGCTTTATTTGTAAACTTCTCACTGCCACGTACCGCTGGCCAATGATCTCTCAGGTAGAACTGCTCCGTCTCTTCATCTATTCCCTGCGCTACAAATCGTTTGTATGAGGCCGTCGGCCTACCTGAGCCAAGCTCACCAAATACCGACTCTTTATACAACCAGTCATCACATGACACCACGTTTCTATACGCGGGATAACTTGACCAGCGATACGCTTCCAACTCTTTCACTAACGGCTTTTTCATCTCTACTGGATTGCGATGTATGTAGCGGCTGACTTCCAGCAGGTAACTCGATGCCTCTATATTGATTGCTTTATACCGCCCCCTGAACAAGCGACCGTCTGTATTCTTCAAATAGTTGTAGTGCTGCGTGTACATTCCATTGATATAACGCATAGCGCGGGATAAGTTTCCTCGCGGGGTTCGTACCAGTAAGTGATAGTGATTTCCCATCAAACAGTACGCATGGATCTCCAGCGCAAAGCGCTTATGAGCCTGTTCCACACAATGTAGAAAATACTCGTAATACTTGGCACCATGGAACACCCGCTGCCGCCCTCGCCCGCGGTTCGTTACGTGATAGTACGCGCCCTTATATTCTACTCGCTCTGGTCTTGGCATCCCACAACACTACAAACTTGCTTGTGTTATGTCAAGATTTGACCCCCATAGACCTTCGCTTTATCCACAAGTCTTTTGATAGGTCGATCCAAAGCTGGTCCCGGTGGCCGCTTGGCATAGCAGTTTCCAGGTTCTGCCGGCAGGCAAACCGCATACCCGGATCGTTTTGTGTGCGATGAAGGCGCGCAACAGAAAGTGGCCTGGTGCAAGCGCGCCTTGTATTCGTTTCGCTACCCTCTGGCAGAATGGTTCTGCTAAACTCGGCGCAGTTACACTACAGGCTGGAAATATCATGGGCAAGTTGTCAACATACTTCGTTGCGTCAGTTCTAACACTTTCAAGTTCGCTCTGTGCGCAAGAGATCACTTCGGTTGTCCATGCCACACCTGAGTGGAGCGGGTTTACCAATGAAGATGGCACAGGTCTATACAACGAAGTTCTAAAGGCCGTTTTCGCTGAGAAAAACGTTGCTGTTGAGCGTCAATACGTCCCGATGAACCGGGCCCTCGTGCTGGTTGAGCGCGGTGATGCCGATTTAACTGGCGGGTTCACCCGTGACGAAAGAAACTTTGCCGCCACCCCGATTTACGAAACAACTATTGCGGTGATGTTCCCGGCGGGGTCTGATTTTACTGTTGAAAGCCTGGATGACCTTGAGGGATTACGCGTGGTTGGTGCGCCGCAGATGAGCGCTACCATTGGCAAGGAAGTGGACGAAGTCGACAGTCGCAGCCAGGCCGTCAAACTGCTGCTTAGCAACCGCGTTGATGTTTACGTCGATCTGCTTTTGGCGCTTGAGACACTGCGTGATACCGGCAAGTCCGAGCTTGATGTTGAAAACGCGACTGACACCCAGTTTGATATCAACCCTGCAGATTGGCAGATCGCTCCGATACTAACCAAGCAGCTATTCATGCTGTTTCCAGGCACAGAACGCGGCAAAAATGTGCGTGACCTATACGACGAAGGCACACGCGCTTTGGCGGCAAGCGGCAAGCTGGGCGAAATCTACAACAAATACGCTGCAGAAACGCCCAGCACAGAATAAGCTATTTGAACAACAACTCACGCGTTCTGACCGACATATATCGGCTGCTATAGCTTGTTGCAATGGCTCGCTGCTCGATGACCTTCAGGGTTTGATCAGCCGGGTCAAACCAGCCACCCAGTGATATAGCCATTGGCAG
>JAYJMJ010272395.1:0-12691 GCA_036873875.1 Laminaria ephemera | reverse complement strand
AGGCACGTACCGGGGGGGAGAAGGGACGACACCTGTGACCACGGCTTGTCCAGAAGCTGGAAAGTAAAAGTGAGATACTTCACCCAACAAGCAACTTCACGAAACGTGTAACCTAATCCCGACATACCATCCCATAGATGAGGCATAGCCGAGGTATACGCGTAAACGATACCTGGTACCAGCAACTGGCAGAGGCTATGATGGGGGGGGGGGTATCCCCTTTTGAACTTGTTAATAGTATAGACCACTCGCGCGAATGGCTCTGTACTTCGCTCAACATCGAACTTAAATACGCATTGTTGGCGCGTCGTAACAAACCGACCCATGTCGGTGATGCCCATCGCGAAACCGAAAAGCACAAAAGGGCATGGTTACAACAGACCCGTGCAAAAGTTGGGGGTAGAGCCTACTTTTTCTGAGGCTCCATGCTTGAGGAGCTTTATACCTCACCCCAAAACTGCCTTTAAAATAAGTTGAAAGTCAAACCCGATGAACAATCACCACGTGCTAAACGAAAACAGTTGGAAACAGAGATGGTATTCCGCCGATGTTGGGGAGTTCTCCTGACGCGTGCTACGGTAGAGGTAGCACTTGCTGGCAAAAATAATTTCGGAATGACGGGGCACCTTAACCGAAAATCGTCGGAATGTCATCCTTGTTCTTTGCAGTATATGAATGTTTTTAGTACCTAGGGCGTGGGTTTGGTCCTCGGGTTGTACTTTCAGTTTACTCAAAGTACGTTTTTGGGTGAAGCATAGAGCTCCTCAAGTGAGGATCCCCAGAAAAACAGTGGGTCACCTTTACCGTAGTATGTGTCTCCAGTCAAGGAGCCCCGTCGTAAGAAACGTCTTGGCCCAAAGGTCTTACCTCTATCGTAGCAGATATCAACGATGTTCGGTGGCCATTCGCTCGAAACCCTCTACAAGTGACCCCCCCTACAGTAGTCAAAAAGGTAAACTTTGCAAATCGCAGACAGCACTCCTACTATGCGGTAGTCCCTCAGTGCGAGAGCGGCCCGTCGGGAACATCTGTTTTGGTTTTGGCCAAACCGTGCTACGATACGATAGAGGTAGGACTTTTTTTGGCTTAGTCATTTTCTGAATGGCGGGGCTCCTTAACCCCAAATCGTCTGAACTTTACAGCAAAACTCCTTTTGTTTTTAATATACCTAGGCCATGGAATTGTGGATGATTGGGTAGCACTTTCGTTTTTCCCCCAAAATCAGTTTTTGGAAGAGCTATAGAGCTCCTCAAGTGAGGAGCCTCTCAGAAAAAAAAGGGTGGACCTCAACCGTAGCATGCGTCAGTACAGGTCCTCCACTAAGGCGGTCTGACGAAAGCGGTATCCCGATGTAAAGCTGTCTAGATCGATTGGTGCGACTGGGGAAGTGCACTGATAACCTGGGATCCATCAGAAGGCCTCCCCCAATAGGACGGTCATATTGCTCTTGCAAATGACCGACTTATTGTGGTACCCCTGCTGTACCCCCTGCGTAACTTCTTGTCCTTCGTCCGACGCACATTTAATTCCCTCTTTTTAATAGGAGTCCGCGGAAGGAAGAGCGGTTGCTGAAGCTTCCGAGCCCCACGGAGGGTTGCGCGATGGCGGCCATCGTCTTACCGCCATACCTCATCTGGCGGGACACGTGGGGATTAACAGCACGGCAGGGGACGGTCAGGTGGAAATCAGCGAGAAGGGGGTTGTTGAGGAGAGGGAGGGGGCGGAGGAAACCTCAGTGCACCTGCGGATGTATACTAAGCCAGCAGGACATGGCTGGTGAGTTTATCGCCGAGGACAACGCACCGGATCTATAACCTTGTGCATATACTTGATTCGCACGGATGAACAGATGCGCCCCAATCCCCCGTTGGGTACAGCATCGAGAACTTTGCCATGCAGCCAAGGCTATACAGTAGGGGTGTACTCTTTTAATGCACAGCCGTAGTCGTATGATCACAGACCCTCGCATCCTTACAATGCCGGGACGGAGCACGCCGGATTTTCACCGACCACGCAGACGTCGCGTGCACCAAGCGCGAAGCGCCGTGAGGCGTTCGGCGAGTCGCAAGTAGCTACCCCGTTTCTTTGTTCTTGCCCTTTACTGTTTTCACGATCTGCACCAGCGACATGGAACTGTTGGTTACGCGGCGACAACAAAATGATTACAAGTCCGTTTTTGAGTGACGTGCAGAGCCACTTGCGCGCGTTGCCTACACTATTAACAAGTGAAAGGGGGTGTACCTTCCCCACCGTGGCCTTGGTTATACGTTGAAAAACCCAGACGCATGCTACGGTAGACACGCACAATTTGTTTTCGGAGGTTCCTCGCTTGAGGGGCTCTTATGCTTCTCCCCAAAACTGATTTGGGGAAAAACAGAAGTGCTAGCCGATGGACATTAGTATGGCCTAGGTATACAACAAACCTAATGGCAAATAAATAAAATGAAAATCCGACAAGCTTGGGGTAAGGAGTCCCGTCATTCAGAAACCGTTTTTAAGCCAAAGCAAAACCTGCTACGTCCATCGTAGCATGCGTCACCGCTGGTGCCAAGCTGAATTGCATCACACCCCAAGGGCGGTTCAACAAACCTCCCGTCCTTGTAACAACGAAAACTAATCCAACCCAAGTACATGCGAAGCGCTACACTTGATTTTTTTAGGGAAGGTGAAAATGCATCACGACGTGTACTCAACACATGCACAAGGGTGGACAGACCTCCCCCAAGGTTAAACATTTGCTGCGGTGGCAGGAGTGCACCTACTGTAGCTGTTCCGACGCTCCTCACATGAGCTCAACACCCTACCCAAAATCGGTGTCCGGGAAAAAAACAATGAAACTGCAACCCGATGAACGATCCCATGGCCTGGGTATCCAACGAATACCATCGTAAACCCAAAATCATATTCGAAGGGTGTTGGGTACCTCCCATGCCCAGGAGCCCTGTCGGCCAGAAATATTTCGGCCAAACAATGAAGACTTCCCATATAGTAGCATGCATCTCCTGCTCACATGATAGAACGATGACACAGGTTGGAAAAGGTGATCGCGGACTTCAACGAAACCAGAGCTTCGGACGTTTTTGTCATCAACTTCGGGGCTCATTTCCCTGAGACTACGGAGGGCGAAGGAGATTTCAAGCGGGAGACACAAATCATGCTTGACGATATGGCTACTCTTGGCGAGGCGGCTACGGTCATTTGGAGGCAAGTCGGAATTACGTACAGACATCATATTGGGGTGTTTTCGATTTCCAAACTCTCTGTTGTGTTCTAGAGAATGTAACCATAGTATTGAAACCGACAAATTTCATAGCGCAAGGCCAACCAACACACGAAAGAATAGGTTAGACCTTTAAAAAATGGTAGAAAAAAGAAAAATAGCCCCAACTTTTCGCGGATGTTTCGTGGGTTGGGTTGGCTTTGAATTGTGTTTTCGACCATTTCAATACCATTATATGTTTCCTACCCAGCTTCTACACAACCAAAGTTGGTACATCGCAAACACGCTATTAATGGGTTCTAAACAATACCAGTGTCACGTCACGGTAGAGAGGCAAACGACGTGTGCGACGACAGAGGTAGCACTTTTCGGCCTATTTTTTTTTTGTTTCTGAAAGACGCGGCTCCTTAACACAAACTCGTCGCAATGTCATTCTTGTTTAGCAGTATGATTTTTTTTTGTATACCCAGGTCATGGCTTCGTCCATCGGGTTGCACTTTCGGTTTACTCAAAATCTGGTGTCAGGTGAGGTTTAGAGCTCCTCCTCAAGTGAGGACCCCGAGAAACAAAACGTCGAACCTTCATCGTAGCACGTGTTTAACAACGTGTTTTAAAGGGGTACGCGATTTAAGCGGCCCTCGGAACAGGCCAGTAATACCGCTCTTAACTCCGTGCCGTTCTTATCTCGGATCGGGAATCACATAGGTTTTCGAGGCGTGCTACCATAGAGGTAGCTCTTTTAGGCGTTTTTGTTGTTTCTGAATGACGGGGCTCCTTAACCCAAAATCGTCGGGATGTCATATTCTTGTTTCGCAATATTTATTTTTTGTATACCTAGGCCATGGGTTTGTTCATCGGGTCGCTCTTTCAGGTTTACTCGAAATCACGTTTTGGGGAGGTGTAGAGCTCCTCAAGTGCGGAGCGCCTCAGAAAAATAATGGTGCACCTCTACCGTAGAAGGTGTTTTTCGTATACTTCACAATGCGTGACAAGCGGGGTTGATCGCTTTAATGTCCGTTTTGTCTTATTTCGGACCCCATTAAACACGTTTTTTTCTTATTTTGGGCGCTCTTAAACCGGGAAACCCACTCTATCAGGTTCCTATACAACGCAATGAGCTCAGCGCCTCTCCCAAAACTAGAGTTTTAAGAAAGTCGCATCCGCAACCTGATGAGCAGCCCCATCTGTTAGGCACACAACCAAAACATACTGTGCTCGGTGTGTGAGAAACTACCCGATGTGTTTGTAATGCCGTCTTATTTTTACAGCGTAACATCAAGACCACCATTCAGACGGGGTAGCTGGCGGATATCGCTTGTTGTTATGACAGTGGGTTTGGGAGTCAATACGACATATGCCAAAGAAAAGGGGCTAACAAGAGGTAACAAGAGGGGGAGACGGGAGGGCCGCAGCGCCAGTCGAATACTGCTGGTTCGGTTGACGATGCGCCCACCCCGTTCTCCCCTGCTGTCAGTCTCTCGTCTTTCGCCGAGGTCATATCTACCCCGAAAACCGCTCTCATAACAGCAAGAGATGTCCGCCCATAGCACCGTCTGAACGCTCGTCTTGATTTCACCCTGTAACTGCGAAACGAAGACGGCACTTCAAATAGATTGAACAGTTCCTCAGTTCCGGAGTATGGTCAGTTAGAACCTAATCAGTTCGACAATGCCCTCCGTATCACCCGGCATGTCTAACAATCTTCGTGGCAAGTCCACCCCCCTCCCCCCCCCGGTACCGCCACAACACGCGTGCAACGGTACAGCCGATTCGCCTATCGGAGGTGAAGTGGTGCTTCGGCCCAGTGTTGGAGATAGTGCTACTGGGAGTATTGGAGACCAACCTCTCGCTTCTACGATAGCACCAATCACATGTACATAATGACAGCCGTTGAGAGGAGCGATGGACAGCAATTTTAGAGAAAATGATGCGACGGACGCCTGAAAATACCGTACCCACTAGATTCTAGTGTGGAATGCGTCGGCTCGATACTCGGTTCCTGGTGACGGACGGTCATTAGACACATTTCGTAACCTATTCTTCCAGGGGGATTTGTCGATGACTGCGATGACTTCGCCCCTGTCGCGTAAGGACCGGTAACTGGAGAGTTTCTCGACCTCCAAGTGCTTGATGCGGACGCAAGCGTCGTCTTCTGTGACCGTGGCAAGGAGCGGACTTCGTTGTGGAGTTGTTGAGTACGTATGGTGTTGGTCCTGCAAGAACAAACTGCGGATGATTCGGAGCTGCCGTAAAGGTTATCGCAATACTTGCAGCGGGCCGCCGAGGACGAGGTTTCGGACGAGACTGATTTGGACAAGAGGTCAGAGAACAACATTCCCGGTCAAAGCCTGATAGAGGCTGGGGCTAGCAGCAGGGACAACGGCACCGGACGCAGAGCCTAGCTCTCAAACTGACATTCGACACGCTCAACACCCCGTATGTGACCTCCGAATTCCCCCCGTTCCGGATATATATGTTATCGTTTTTGCTCCGGCGTGCTGGATCTGGACGCCCGCACTTGAGCGGGATGAGCTAATCAAAGGGACGGACTCGACACATAAAAAAACGTACACGTATGTATATGGACGCCGCCGCCTGGCAGAGAACAACGAGTTGCGCAAGGCCTCTGCTCGTGGTCACCAATCGGCGCGCGTCCCGCCGGGACAGCACACCCGCTATTGATGCTGCTAAAGCGAGGATTCGATAACCGCCCGCTTCTTTCGGTCGAGTGACTTCGTGCGTTGCATCCAATATAAGCACGTACGATCGCGAGATGACTGCCTCGGAGCGGACGGCAGCCGACGGTCTTCGGCGAGTCGTTGCCCGCATCGTCACGAGCGTCTGTGATTCCCCCCCGGTGCGGGACGAGGAAATTGCGGCGTCCTGCCCAATGCTCCTCGATCCCGGATCGACGTCATCGTTCCCCCTCCGGACCAAGACTACGGTAGTAGGCGTACCCCAATTTTCACTACCGGGTCTAGGCCGCTCTCGCGATTGGCTCAATACCTGGCTCAAAAAAGGATTGGAAGCTACTGCATGTTTTTGGCGCAGCGTAATAACCAAAAATATGTCAATAGTGTTGTGCATATTCTAAAGCAGAAACGAAAGCTCCATACTGCAAAGGGATGGGGTAGCTTTAAATATGTATGAAAGGACTGCCGTAGCCTTGGTCCTGGCATATCACCTACCGGGACGTGTCCGCGGCACCGGTCGCCACGGTGTCGGTGGACATTCCGGTCGACACGTCCTTTTACGTATACCCATAGTTCAGACTGCCTGGACAACGTCCAAGACGGAGTAACCAAGAAACACCCAGATCCGCGTGCACGTATGTCTTGGTTCTTGTGTCTTGGGTCATGTGCTTGTTCTGGCGTCTTGTGTTTTGTGCCGTCACGTGTCTTGTGTCCCGTCTTTCGTCTGCCTGTCTGTGGGCTACTCGTAGTGTCTGCAGTCGGTTTTGATTGTTTTCAGTGATGAATACTACAGTAGGGGTGCTCTGGGGCTCTTCACTTGAGGACCTTGATACTTCGCCCGAAACTTGACTTTGATAACACAATGTGAACGTTCCTGTGGCCTAGGTCTTTTTTTCGATTAGTACCACTAAAACTCAAATGGTATATCCCAACCAAATCGGGCAGTTCCCCAGCCGTGAAGACCCGTCAATCATATATGGGTTTGGTTAAAACGAGGTACTGCACCCCTATCGCCTATCGTATCACGCGTCATGAAATCGTTTTTAGTATCGTGTTAACAAACCATCAAAATGCGAGCTTCCCTCTAGTTCGCCCCAAATCAAGTTGATACACATTTTCATCAGAAGTCACTTTTCTAAGCTACGCGGTACCTGGTACCTGATATGTCCGTTTTCCGTCGGTATCGTTCGGTCGATACGCATTGTATTGCTCCCACGCACGCAGAGAGATGTCACCGACACATTTCCCGGCGGCAAACGGGTCGTATGAGATCTTTAGAAACCTCCCAACAAGCCCGGACAACAACTGTTGCATTGGGACGCCCCCGCCGGTGTCGGAACGTAACGTGGTGAGAGATTGGTTGTATTTCGGACGCGTGCTACGCCAAGCGCAGCAGTTTTTCTTCGTTTCGGTTTCTGAATGACGGGGCTCATAATCCCAATATTGTCGGAATGCCATTATGTTTCGGATTAATGATACGTTCTATACCTAGACCATGGGATTGCTCATCGGGTTGCATTTTTTCTTGTTAATCCAAGTTTTTCATTTGGGTGAGGTGTAGGACTCCTCAATCGAGGAGCCTCCAAACCAACAGGTGGACGCCTACCATAGCACGCGTCTTCATTTTGTCAGAGAAACTCTTCTTTGCTGATGGGGTGTGTATATTTCCGAAGCGTATATGTCCTTGCTTCGTCGCATGTTATTCGTAGGTAGGTAGTTCCTTTTTACGTATTTGCCTCGGCTGTTGTTGTCGCATTTCGCATGGTTCCGTGAACCCCGAGCCGGAGCCTGAACTTCAGTCGTTCTCCCCTGCTGGTGTCATGTAATATCATGTACACATTCTGTCTCCATCGTCGGAAACCAACCGCAGTTCAACTATTGGAGACTCCCGTCAATATGCTGGTGTTGGTTTCGGTTTTTTCTTCTCAGGGTCGGATAGACGATTCTACCACCAAGCCACGCCTGCGTCTTTCGTTATAGTTAAGAATGCAAAAACGGCGTACACCTTCCATAGGCAGTTGCATAAGCTGGCGACGATAGCTGCAAAGGGCGGGGCGCTAGGCAATTAAAGTATACGGTGCCTATTCCCTACCACTCTGTCCTTTTCTCGAAGATCACGCAAGCAACCGCCTGTTCGCAAAAGATTGATCACGTTTCCAGTAGACAAACGCTGCTTCTTTTGTTTCGGCTTCAATCTGCTCATTGACATTCAAACCAGATCAACTTCGAATCAGATCGCTTGACACGTTGACGTTACCCCCGTCTCTCCCTCCCCTCGTGTTTGTGAAACGGTCTGCTTCGCCTGCCACACATGGCGACCAAACAGTGGGTACAGAACTACCTGAACGACAATGGGCTTGCCGACAGAGTCAAGCTCTTGCAGATTTACCAGATGTCTACCCTGCGAGGATCTGCTCACCGCTCTTGCCACATTGCCCCAGTGAGAAACCTCGATTGCTAGCACTTTCATTCTTCTCAAAATCAGTTTTTGGGTAAATTTAGAGCCCCTCAAGTGAGGAGCCCGAGAAACGAAACGGTGCACCTCAATCGTAGCATGTGCCCGAGTTGCTTTGCACGCTCTGACAAGACCCTTGCTGCGACAAGGGTGTGCCCTAATTTTCTGAAGCTCTTCATTTCAGGCGGTCCACACAGAACCTAAAAAACCGGCTGTGATGAAACACAAAAGTGCACGCCGATGAGCATTCCATACCCTAGGGTATACAAATAATGTTGAAGTTCATCGACATTGGATGGTTCCTCCGTTGAGGAGTTCTGTCAATCAGAAACATTTATTCCGAAACTTGTTACCTCTATATTAGCACGCATCACATCAAACCGTGCACTGCCCATGCCATGAACTTTTCCGCCGCTACTCGTACGGCGCACCATGACTGTAATCGCTACAGTAGTGATAAAGACCGAGTAGGCCGAAGAAGGCCCCAATCGGACCTCAGAATAAAATATATTCGCGAGCAGATGACGACTACCACATCCGCCAAACGATGCACCCCGCGCTGCTGGAGTAGAAGAGCGTGTGTCCGACCTGCAACGTAGGGGGTTGTATTAAATGCATTCTACGGCAGGTGTGTAGGTTAATTTTTCTCAGGTTCCTTACTTGAAGAGCTCCATACCTCGCCCAAAAACTCAGTTTGGAAAAGAAGGAAAGTGCTATCCGATGTCAAATCTAATTGCATCGGTGTAATATTGCGAGTATTATTGCGAAAGACAAACGATACTCTAACCGTTAGGGTAGCTCTACAGCTGAAGAGCCCCGTCACGCAGAAAGGGTTTCGCTGAAAAGTGCTATCCTTTTCGTAGCAAGCGTCATTACATGGCGGTAACTTGGTGATAGCCGTAGCTCGATGGAAACGGCAGATTCCGCATGGTCCCGTAGATAAAATTCATCGATGCCGGCATGTATATCGGTCCTTAGGGTGGTTCTGGTCGGTTCGATTGGTTGGATGCACTGGGCGTACGACGTCCGTGACGCCCGATTCTCCCGCGTCTCTTACGATTTCCTCCATCACTTAGGATGTAGATATGCCCTGACTCGGCAGCGTCTGCTTGTTCATGTACGGGTACTACCGTGCGGCGCAGATAGTATATAATGACGCTTGGCCTGTACTCTTCTGTGTCTCTATGGTGCCATCACAAAACGGGGATCTTTCATGATTCCTACAGCGTATAGTTGTCGTTTGGTTCATCATACTCCTTTGCGTCGCCCTTCGATGTACAGTAGTTAGTAGGCGTGGCTTCCTGTGGAGAATGAGTTCTGAAGGGTTTCCAGCGGCGTTCATCCGTCGCGGAGAGAAGTTCTTGACGCAGCGCGTTGTGCAACGGACCTGTCCATTATATTACGTTAACGATATAAGAGCTGCTACGATAAGGGTAACACTTTTCGGCATGTTTTTCCTCGCGAAAGGGGCTCCTCAGCTGGAGCAAGTAACCTATATCTTGTGGAATCCCGTGCGTGGCTTTACAATACTCGAGCCATGTCATTGTTCTTCGGGTTAAGCGTCTTCTATTTTTTCATAGCCAACGAATGGGTGAGATATAGAATCCTTCAAGTGAAGAGTCTCGGACAAAATCGTGCACCCCGGCCATAGCATGCATGATATACCCACGCCATCGCCTTTACGGTCAGCGCCAACAACGTAATCCTTATCACCAAACGAGCAAAATATCTGTTCTAAATCCCACCTTGGACATCCACCTTCCAATCCCGCCGCGTCTGTTGCTGTGTTTTGTTGCCGTGTTCGGTGCCGATATCTCTCTGCACGGGGTTCGATGGCTCCCGACATCCAATTGTGGCAACATTTGTCTATTTTCTACCGACGGTGGGGAATTGTTGCCACCTGCTACTGCTACGGTGACTGTTGCGGCACAGCCTACGACACCAGAGAACGAGTCACTGGCGGAAACGCGGTTAGAGTGCACCTCGTCGAACAAACAAACGTTGGACTGCAGACATTGGTCGGAGACTGGGGTGGTGGAAGAATGGAACAAGCTCATGCTCAACCACATTTGTCCGGCTTGAAGGGCCTACTTACTACGAGCAGAGAGTACAATAGCTCATAGCGCTTTTAGAACTGCAAAAGTTATTTCGCGCTATAACCAAACCATGCGTCTCCAAAAACGTGGGTGCACATCTATAAAGGTTAAATCAGTCGTCATATCATTGTATCGCCGATTTCGATTATCGGATTAGACACCATGTTACAAACTATAATTCCGCCAGAATAGGAAGAGGGTAGTGTTGCTTTTCTCACCCAACAACCACGTTCTGTACTGTATGCCAACCCTGTACAGTCTGCAGTTCATGCCCCCGCACGGTACGATCCCCACTCCGTCCTCTTGCTCACGCCTTGTAATTGCTTACCGAGTTCGTCGAAAAACTGCCACCTGTATCTAAGCAGAGGGTTGCGGTGCTTGTCACCCAATCTACACGTCCTGTATCCTGTGCTAGCCCTGTATAGCCTAAACTTCATGACCCCGCATCGTGGGGTCGGCACTCCATTCTTTAGGACATACTCGGGTAGTTGATTGCCGAGTTTGTTGAATATCTGCCACCTGTATATTCGCTGTGCATCAAAACTGTGGTTGATGAGCCTATTACGGCCTCTCTTCAAGCTTCGGGATATTTGGATCATAAAATTGGGGTTAGTTTGTAGGGTGCATTGGAGATGGATTTCGCGGTTTTGAATTGTTTTGGAGTCCTGATTGCGGGTGCTCTCTCAAGAAACAGGTATGGTAAGGTATTTGAAGGTACGATAAGGTCCGGCAAGGAAACGTAAGGTACCGTAAGGTAACACATGGTAACGGAAGCTAAAGTGAGGTAAGGGGGACTATTTGTACAGTGTATTTACAATTACTGTAGTTGATCCCTTCATCGTGGGGGGGGTGGGCTAGTTGCTAGCCGTCGACGTTTTGCTGAGGTTTCGCATTTCACCCGGGTAATCGCTATGCCTTCGCTCATCGCGCTGGTCGCTCGCCGGCTTGTTAGGCCACCTTGTGAGCGATCCCTCTTGATAATCGCAATCGTCGCGAGGATTCTGTATCGACACTCGACGCGGCAACTATCCAGTATGGCTGCACCATTGATGCCATAAATGTTGTAGTGACATACGTTTGGCTGCAATCTGGTTGTGACGCCTGGGGCAACCCGCTATCGTGATGAGGTCGGTTTTTGCGCCGAATAGCAACAAAACCTTTTCATTGCTTTTCAGTAGTCTGACTATCTGTTTTTCTGCTGTTTACCGCGGTCTGCCGTGTTGTTTTGTTTTGGATCTTTGATTGTGAGAGCTGTACGCGAATGGTTTTCATAACCACGGCGTCCAGAGAAGCGGGTGTGCTTGGGCTAACTCGTGGAACTCGTATCGTTGCACGTCATGGCAAGTTTGTGGCGGTCGCCGTGTTGCTGTGGGTTTGGTGAGCTGGTGCTGCGCGGTTTGTATCCGGATAGGTATGTTTTGGTTTAATTTTTTTTCGAACGCACACTGCCTACTTCATGGCAATCTTGCCTCATTTTCCACTCTACTAGTACGATACTGTACCTGGTACCGGTATAGAGTGTCCCTACTTAGCTGGCCGCTCTGCCCTACCCACTCAACGCCTCTATCTCTTGCACCTGTATCGGAATACGGACTGAAGTCCACACGTATCTAGTTGATGTGCAGTCACTGCGCAGGAGCACGCTGGGTAGTTCATTTCTGTGCGGACAAATACGATATGCGGCGAGATTCGAGTGTGTTTCGTGTCGCCGGTGTATTGTTTATTCAACTTGTAACTAGCTTACCACCATAAGTATCAGCGAACGTTGCAAGGCACTTTACTGTAGGACGGACGGCCTGCCAGAACAGCCCGTAGGGTATATCTGCCATAACATGGGCATTTTCCGTGATGATCAGATGAAGGCCTCGCCTGCCTCGATCACCCCACTTGCCCCTTTCGTCTTCTGTCAATACCGTTCTTGTCTCAATATTTGATTTTTGGCCTAAGGCACCTTTCCATTCAACCTCTTTTCGTCTTCATAAGAAGGGATCTTCATTGACACTTCGGTGCCGCCTCTACATCATTTCTCACAGGGACCTCAGCACGCACCATGCTTTAGACCTGGTCATGTAACGCCACTATATAACACCTAAACGCGGCCTACGCAGCACGTATCACTGCTGTTGACCCTGCTGCTAACTAGTACTAAGCTATTTTTTCAATGCCATCCCCCAGCAGTCACTACAACAAGTTGTTTTTTGGCAGCAGTCTCGCTGTGTGTGCAGTA
>JAYJMJ010272386.1:0-12692 GCA_036873875.1 Laminaria ephemera | reverse complement strand
TAGGCCGATGTTGTCTACAATAACTGTGTATTCAACGATGTCGCCAACGCTATAGACGCCGTTGTCGTCTGTGTCTGTGTCGAGAGCAACAAATTTTGCGACGGCGAAGGGTGAGAGGCCAGGGAGGGTTGTGCCGATGTCGATGGCAGGTGAGCCACCGCTGGCTGTGTTGGGGTCTTGTCCCCAAACGGCCGTTATGATCCCATCGCTGCCGTCACATACCCACATTTGCATGCCTGTCTGGTCGCCGTCTGCATCATACACACGGTTACTAGAGAGAATCGTAATAGCCAATTTTTCGTCATATGTGCGATTTGTGATGGGGTCATTTGATGCGCCACCGTCACCATTGTAGTCAACACACACTTCAACGGGGCCACTGCTGGCACTGCCTGTTGGATAAGCGGCCGTTAACCAAATTGGCGAGGTGTTTTCAGGAGCAGAGCCTGTATAGGTTGGGTCGTCTCCGTCACCCCAAGCAATTAAGATGGCCTGCGTCATTTCTTTTTCAGGAACAAGCGCAAAGCCCCAGTCATAGGTTAGATTTTCATCGCTTGTGCCAATCTGATCGGAGTCAACGGTAGCAATTGCATTAAATACTGCGTCATTGTCTGTGAAAAAGTGAGCGGCCGATTCATTTGGCAGCGTCACATAGTCAGAGCCGCCAGCAGGAATCGTAACGGACGGTTGGGCAACCCCACCAGAAATTTCCCAGTTTACGGTAATTGGTGTGCTGTTTGGATTATATAAGTGAACAAAGGTAGGTGCGATTTTGCCATCTGCATTTGGAATTAAGATAGGTGTGCCTACAGGCGCATAATAGCTATCCGTCCAAAATTGAGTTGGAAACAGCGTAAACCAGCGTGACTCATAGCCCGCACAATAATCGCCTGTAATAAGGTCTACTTGAACTGGTTTATCACTATTAATGGTTGCGCCAGCTACCATACCCCCATTTACTAAATGGCTCTCACCCTCATTGAGCGTGATTGTTATAGGGGATCCGTTTAGGTCAGGATCAATCGTTACTTGCGTGTTGTCTTGCTGTGCCATGATGGTCACACCCGTATAGGAAAACATGTTGTTAACATCGTTATCGATGCCAACTGGTGTCACATATTCAGTGCCCCATACGTATGTGGGATACATCTCAAGTCCACCTGCTAAGAGGGTGTTTGAGCCATCAAGCCACGCCGCGCGAGTTACGGCAACTTGTTCAGTTGAGGAGATTTTGTCTCGTCCATCATAGTCAATATCACTTAGACTGTTTAAGTCTGTTGCGGTTGACAAAACAATGACATCACCTGCGAAAAGGAGATCAGAACTGTACCCTGGTGGATAGCCATTGCTGGGATCACCATCGCCCCAAATTTCGGTTGTGGTATTGGCAGGTGCGGTTATGTCTGTTTCGTAATCATCTTCCCAATGATCATAATAAATAATGGCATTGTCGCTTGATAAGGCAAGGGATATATAGGTATTAATTATTTCACCAGGTGCAAAAGCGCCATAATTTGGACAAGTCTCGCCATTTTGGGCTGTCTTATCGTTTGGAAAAATGGTTCTTAATGCTTGATATACTTCATCTTCTGGAAAGGGGACGTAAAATGTTTGTACAGGGGCTGGCGTATTTGATGGGGTGAGCGGTGAAGCAATCGTTGATCCTGCGCCTATTAACAATAGCATTAATAAGGTCAGGATGCTTATTGGTTTGTAGGTGTTGGTGGAGCTGGTAGTTTTTCCTTTCACTATCTTTTAACCTCAATTACAGGTAAATCTATGTAACTAGGAGGATGAAGTGTTGTGAAGTTGCAAAGTTTTATAACATAGTTTTGTTTATTTAATTTATAACAGAAAGGGTAACTTACGAGGTAACAGTCGTAGAGGGTTAAATACGTGAAGATGTGGTGAAGAAGATGTGAAAAGTAGTTAACAACCCGCATGTGCGGGTTGTTTGGAGAATTTGTTGAGGTTACTAAAGTGTGTTTAGAGCGTTTTCGACTTGGGAAACAATGTCGCGTAGCTGAGGATAGGGCTGGGCGCCAGAGACGAGGTATTTGTTGGCGAAAACCATGGTGGGGACGCTGTTGATGCCGTTTTGGTGGGCGAGCGCAATATCGGCCGATACCATCTCATCCCACTTAGACTCAGACAAAGCACCCAAAAAAGCCACCTTATCCAACCCAACACCAACCGCCAACTCAGCCAACGCATCCAAGTCAGAAATATCAACCGCCTCCGACCAATATGCCCGTAGCAGTGCCGCATGATACGCTTCCCCAACCCCTTCTGCTTCCGCAAATTTTGCCCCAATCAAAGCAGGCCGACTATCGATACCAAACGGCCCATTATCAATGTCTAACCCATAATGATCTCGCGCCATCTGCGCAAACTGCGGTCGAGCTGCCAAAATTTTAGCCTTATACGCAGCCGAAATTGGCGGTGCATTTACAGGCCGTAATTCAAACGAGTGCCAAATAACATTAATGTCGTAGTTTTCCTGAAGCGTCTCCAAACTGGAGGCGGCTGCATAGCACCACGGTCAAACGAAATCAGACCAAATATCAATTTGGAGTGTCATAATAAAGTTCCTGTTTGTGGCATGGGTTCAATACACTCAATGCCTTCATTAATAGCGTGACTCACATAACTTGTCACGGGATAAGCTGTCATATTTCTAGAGGGAAATGGCCGAAACAAATGCGTCAATCTGTCCACCCGCGTCGGCTGCGTAAACAGCCACTCGTTATAATCTGCAGGCGCCAAAATCACAGGCATACGATTATGGAGCGGCTTCATAAACTCATTTGGCTCCGTCGTCAGAATCGACACAGACTGTAGCTCAGACCCATCAGAACTGCCCCACGTTTCCCAAATGCCTGCCGCCGCAAATAAGTCGCCATCAGACATGCCAATGTAGTGAGGCTGTTTCTGCTTGCCCACTTTCTGCCATTCATAAAAGCCGCTCATGGGCACAAGACAGCGACGATATTTATACGGTGCTTTATAGGAGGCCTTCTCGGCAACTGTTTCCGAGCGGGCATTGATCATGCGTCCTGCATAGGATAAATCTTTTGCCCAGCGCGGCACAAGTCCCCAAAAAAAGTGCGTAACTTCCTTCTTCTCCAAGGGAGAATCAGGCACGCGCCGAATCGCCATCACAGGCTGCGTTGGCGCAATATTGTAACGAGACGCCATGATTTCTGGGGCTGCCACGCCAAACTTCGAGGCGATAGCAGCGGCGTCATGGAATAGAGCAAATCGACCACACATATAGATAAGTATACCCCGTTTCCCACAACATTTCTGTTCTCCTCATGTAGCTGAATTGGTTTCTTTAGGCGCATATGAAGAAGTTTCGTCGGCATTTGTTGACGAGGCTCTTTTTGTTTTCTTTATGACAAGGGTGGCTTTTTTTGATAAGATGTGCCTAATATGTCTTTCAAGGAGGCTAAAATGTTTGTTATAAATCGATCTCTGTTAACTAAATTTGGGTTTGTTGGGTTTTGCTTATTGGCGCTGGTTTTTAGTGCTAGGGGGGTAACGGCCGATTCCGTTTGGCAATTTGAACAACTTGACGCTGACCAATTAAGCTCAGGACGCAATTATGCACTATATAACGATCAACCCCACTTTTTAAGTATCAGCAACGGCAACTTACAATTATATGCCAAAGGCTCATCTGGCTGGCAAACTGAAGGTATTTCTCCTACGGAATGTCAAGTTATAACATGTGATGATGGGAACCCTTTTGATACCTCCACACCCAGCTTTAGTAATCTTCAGCTACAAATTAATCAGACAGGCGACATACATATTGCCTACCAAAATGAAACAACAAATAACCTAATATATTTAACCAATGAAAGTGGAAGCTGGGTTTATACTGTTGTTACCGACACAACGTACCAAAGCGAATTTGACCTTGCCCTAAATCCACAAGGCACACCGCGCATCGTATACGTTGATCAAGACAAAGAGATATACTTTGCCGTTCCTGTTGCAACAGGATGGGTAAAATCTCTAGTGCCGACAGACAACGATCACATACATATTAATTTAGACTTTGAATATGCACCAAATGGATACCCCCATTTGGCGTACCAAAGCTGGCAACCAGAATATGAGGTTAGCTACGATAGCTCTTATCCTATATACAATGCGGTGGTTCATACGCGATATACTTTTAAAGATGCGTCGGGGTGGCACACTGAAACTCTAAATATTGCTCCTTATGAGAGTACGAATAGAGGCATTTTCCAACCTCAATTGGAACTCTCCAAGAGTAACGTTCCCCACATCATGTATGTCCCACTCAATAGCACATCAGTAATGTATGGATATAGAGAGCAAGGCTGGAATGAAGAAGAAATTGCACCTGAGAGAGGCTATGCTCAAGAGGATGGTGTCATAGATTTTAAACTACAAATTGATACAAATAATGAGCCAGTTATCTATCTTGAAGAAGGCTCCTTTTTTTCCCCCGACATTAAATTGGTAACAAAAGACGAGTCAGGAACTTGGGATTTTGCAGGCGTTTTTACCTCTTTAGGAAACCAATACTTTTGGGGCGATATGTTGTTAGACTCTAAAGATAAGCCCCATATCTATTTCGTAAAAGGGTCTGATTATCAACCACTAGACTGGTTTTATGTAACACTTTCAGAGTCTGTGTCCTCTCCAAACTGGGAGAAAAATAAGATCAGCAATATTGCTGGTGCGTTGAGTAATGTATTCTTTAATGAAAATAAATTTAACCTTATATATCGACAAGATTTTTCATTATTTCAAACTCAAGGTGAGCCAACAACGTCATTATCAACCACTATAAAAATTACAGATTTGTTGATTGATAGAGCGTATATCTCCTTTAATTCCGTGGTTGACGATGCAGGAAACACACATGTAGCTTATTTACAGATTCCATATGACTATGATGAGCCAAGTACGATTTATTATCTCAAAAAGGAAAGCAATGTCTCGCAATGGCCTGCGCCGTCATTAGCCGTCAGCGCGTTGGTGGATGAAGATGAGTATGGTTACCGTTCTGATTCTGGAATAGATCCTTATGATTTAGGACTTCATGCTTTGGCACTCAACCCAAATGGATTGCCAAGAATCGCATATAGTAAAGAAAAAACTTTATGGTCTGCTATTTTTTCGTCGGGTGCTTGGTATGAACAGGCAATCCCCAATGATGGACAAGGCTCATCCGCTGGCGTGTCACTTATGTATGACAAAACGGGTTACCCACATCTTGCATATAGAGATGCTACAGGCGAAAAGGCTTTGTATACCTATCGAGATAGTGCAGGATGGCATACTGAAGAGATATCTGTTCCTGATTCAGTGACTGAGTTGTATGCAAATAATATTGTGTTGCAAATGGATGCGGACAATGTACCACATGTGGCTTATTTGATGGCTGATTCAGACCTTTCTACACTATTCTATCAAACGAATACAACGTTAGTTTATGCCTCTCGACAAGCAACAGGTTGGCAATCTAAAATTGTTGCGACGACTGATGGTAATAATCACACACAGGTTAATGTGTTTGATTTTATACTAGATGCTAATGGCATGGCCCACTTAGCTTTTCAACAGTTGCCACAAGAGCCTAGCGTTTTTATTTTTACTAAGTGTGAACTTTTTTATGCATCTGAGCAAGATGCTTGGGAGCCAGAGCTTGTTGATGATTTTGAGTGTGCGGGTCTTGCTCCTTCGTTAGCCGTTTCTGCACAAGGTGATGTGTTTATTGGTTACTATGAAAGTTTAAATGATGAGTTGAAGTATGCGGTGAAAAGAAATCCATTATCAAACAAAGTATATATTCCAATTCTAGTCCGCTAAGATTTTAGAGGAGATAATCAATTGATTATCTCCTCTTTTTTGTTTACCCATCGAGTGTGGCTGTCGAGAAGACGACGTGGAAGGGCATGCAGTAGATGACGACGCTTTGATAGTCGCTGAGGTCGAGATCGGCGGGGATGTCGTAGCTTTGTGAGCCGACGTTTCTTTTAATGGAGCCGAGATCAACATAGTCTGAGCCCATATCATTGCGGTCTGTGGGGCGAGGGTGCTTGGAGAGAATGACGTATAGGCCAGGGCCATTGGTGACTTGGAATTCTTCAAAGTCGAGACGACGTTGTCCGTTTGAGCTTTCATAGATTGTGGCTGAGCCAGTGCCTTGGTGTGCGCTGTCAGCATCGACGAAGGCGCCACGTTTGATAATGATTTCGGCAGCCGCTTCATTAAAAACAATTGGCAGATAAGCAAAATAGGTTGCCACTGTTTCAGCCCTAAGTAAAGAATAGCTACTGAATAGTACGAGTAAAGTTAATACGAATCCTGCTGTTCTAGATTTTTTCATTAGACTCTTCTCCTAGTGACATTATGATTTACTGAAGCGTGGCCGTCGAGAAGACGACGTGGAAGGGCATGCAGTAGATGACGACGCTTTGGTAGTCGCTGAGGTCGAGGTCGGCGGGAATGTCATAATTTTGCGAGCCGATATTGCCTTTGATTGAGCCGAGGTCGATGTAGTCTGTGCCAACGTCGGCGCGGCTTTCTGGGCTGGGATGTTTGGTGAGAATAACGTGCAGGTCGGGGCCGTTGGTGACTTCAAACTCTTCGAAGCGAAGGACGCGCGAGCCGTCGGGGAGTTCGTAGATTGTGGCTGAGCCTGAGCCGCGATGTGCGCTGTCGGCGTCGACGAATGAGCCGACTCGGAGAGAGACGGGTTCTGTTGCGGCTTCGGGCATTGGGTCTTCTATTTCTTGATCGGGCATGTCGGCGGCGAGGGTTTCGACGCGCTCTTGGAGGGCGACGACTTGTTCTTCGGGCATGTTGTCGATGTCGAGGTCGGCGATGGCTGAATTAACGGCCGATTCCAATTCCGCCCCACTCATCTCACTCGCCTCCGCTACCGATGGCAACGCCACAGGAAACGCCTCATCCACCGTATTGTCAATAAATAATGGCGACGCCAAATACCAACCGACGCCTAAAACGACTACTGCTATAATTAACCCTAAAACTGTTTTGATTGTGCGTGACATAATTTTTCCCTTGTCTGCTTTACGCAGATTGATTGTGTGTTGTTATGTACGATTGGACTAAACGAATGTAGATAATCTTACAAACTTAAAGCTTACATAATTATTAAGAGGATGATGTGATGAACAAATTAAGCCAACAATTAGTAACCGATCTTGAACGCAATTCAAGAATTTTACATACGCAATTAGAAGGTATGACCCATGAAGATTCTATTGTACAACTACCCTTTCGCGGCAACTGCACCAACTGGGTCGTCGGACATCTAACAACCTATCGTGGCTCTTTAATGACTATGATCGGCGGCAAAAGTCTGTGGACGAAAGCAGAAGATAGTCGTTATGCCTATGGGTCTGAGGCAATTACGGGTGATGGACAAGGGAAACGATTGGAAGTGTTGCTGGCTGATTTTGATGCGATGACGGCCGATTTAATTGCGCTCGTGAAAAAGACAACCGTTAAGCAATGGGAAGCCAAGAAAATGGACGACGATGGCAAAGAAACGCGCGTCCATGATGATTTTGCATTTTATGTGTGGCACGACACCTATCATACGGGACAGCTAGAGTATTTGGGGCAGGTGCGACAAAGTTAATTTTGCATGTTGGGACATTTGCTCAAATGAAGAGTTGAGTAGATGTCCCAACTATATGAGCCTACTTTTCAGCCACAATCGGCACAAAGATTTTATATGCCAACGTGCTCCCGCCATCCTCACGCACCCGCAACCAACTCGCCACAGCCTTCGGCTCCAAGTTCGTATCAAACAAGCCAAAATGGTCATCATGAATGCGCGTTGTCACGTTGTCCGACGTATTAACTAAATTATAAAGCGTCGCTAATGGCACATCCTCCCAATATTCCATAAGCCGTAGCGCATCGGCCACAAACGCTTGCTGATCAGTGTCGCCGACTCCGTCTGGGGCAGGCATAGAATTCCAGCCGAACTCAGTAATCCAAATGGGTTTTTGCACATCATGATGCAGCATCATGCCCCGAATTGCTTCAATGCCACAGCCAAATGAGGCACGAAAATAGTCGCAATTGTCTGGCGCACCCAGCGCGTATGGATGCAAGGCCAAGCCATCAAAGTCTGACTTTAACTCAAGCATATCGCTTAAATAATCAACATCTGCGCCAGCCAGTGAGCCGCCCAAAAGCATCGCGTCTGGATAGGCCGCTTTGACTGTTGTATAGGCATCATTTAACAGTGGCACATACTCGACCACATTGGGTGTTGGCTTCCAAAAACGCTCAATATTTGGCTCATTCCATACTTCAAATGCAATGGCGTCTTCGCCGTGTAATTCAACCAATTTCAGCAACCCATCTGCAAAATCTTGTGGCTTTGTGGGCGGATAGAATGGCTCCCAAGGCAGGTTATCATTATCAAAGCTGTGGTCGTCGGGATAGCGTAACGTGCAGTTTTTTTGTGGATCGCTCGACGCCCAACATGGTGTGCCAGAGAACATGAGCAACACATCTAAGCCAGCCTCATTGGCACTGTCAATCGCTTCTGCCAACACGCCCACATACCAGTCGTCCCAAACGCCCTTGCCATCTTTCTCTAATAAACGCCATGAAACGGCGATGCGCACGACGTCTGCGCCGATAGATTTTGCCATGTCAAAGCGTTGCCGATCTGCCTCTAGCTGCCATAAAGGATGCATATGCACGCCCATTTGCCAGTCTGAGGTGCGCCGTTCAGTTGGCGCGGAAACGTCCAGCGTATGCACGTCGCCCAATGGATACCACGATCCCAGCGTGTCGCGCACAGCAATTTGGGCAAAGCTTGTGCCTGCGTCGCGCACCATGCGAAAATGCTCAAAGGTTCGCGCTTCGCCAGCGTCTAGTGTGATGTCTTCGTCTGTGCCAAAGTCTATGTTGTCGGTGCAGGAAAAGTCGCCAACCGTGCAGGTTGTGCCTCTTGCGCCAATGGTCACGTTTAGCAGTGAGAGGGGGCGTGTGCCGTCGTTGCGCAAGGTCATTGTGGCAAAGATGAGGTCGCTTGTTTGTAAGTCTGTGGGTGAGAAGGTTAATTCTGAGTCTACGGTTACGCCGTCAGCGACGGTGAAGTCAACCATGTCGCCGAGGATGTTCCATGTATTGTTTTCTGTGAGGCTGAAGATTTGGGCGAGGTAGGTGCCTGTTGACCAAAACGGCCGTTTTCCCTCAACCACAACCAGCTCCCCCGCCGCAACCGTCACATCATGCCCAAAGGGAAAATCCACAACCGTCGTACAGCTAAGATCAACACAGTCTGGCCCCCGTGCCGCAACGCCAATTTGGCTAAGCGTAATGTCTGACGAGCCACTGTTTTGTAGTGTGAATTGGGCAGTTACAACTTCACCGAGCATAGGGGTTGCTGGCGTCATTTCAATTTGAGTCACACTCAACCCGTTTGTTGAAGCGACCGTTGTGGCAGAATTAATGCCTAATATGGCTATTAATAATCCTGTAAATAAAAACCAAACTTTTTTGTTGTGCAACGTCTTTTTCTCTCATTCCAATACGAATACTAATCTTTCTTCAAGGTTGATTATATATTGGAGGAGAAGCGCACGATCCAAAGGTTCAGTAAATTTTTTGTAAATTGGTGTCCGTATGAATGGGCAGCGAGCGAAGCGAGAAACGGTAAATCTATGCTTATTTTGATTGAGCCAACAACCTTTTTGCCTCATCCCGATCCGCATAATAAATCTCTGGCACGTTCGGCTCCGCCATCAGGATTGCCCGATCAAACTGACTAATTGCCCACGAATAATCGCCGAGCGCGACGTGGCATTTGGCGCGTCCCCAATAGCTGAGATCGCCAAACGGATCGAGGCGACTGGCTTCGTCAAAGTTGGTCAGGGCTTTGTAGTAGTCGGCTTGCTCAAAGTAGATGATGCCGATGAGGGTGTAGGCTTGGCCTGTGGGGTAGAAGGTGATGGATTTTTGGTAGAGAGGGAGGGCTTGGATTAATCGGCCGTTTTTCTGCGCCGCAATTCCCTCCTCAATCAACCTATCCGCTCGTTCGGCTAAAATAGTCATATACAACAGCATACCTACCTTGCTAAATAGCGCAAAAGTTTCAATCCTTCCGCGTCAAAACTTTTGATCACCCACCAAACTCAAACGCACCACTATCACACCCATTGCCTCTAGGCCGCGACTGACCGCGCTGATCCGTCGGCGGACAATTACCATTATTGCCAATATCAATCGCGCTTGAATTTGACAGCAGTGGCAAAATGCCGCCCCCTTGCAAATTTCCAAAGACAGGATCGCCAAACTTAAACCCTTCACCACAGTTCGATTCATGCACATGGTTTGGCTTCGGATGCCAATCTAAGTATTGTAAATTTCCGCCATAATCAATCGGCGCGTGGGTGCAATTCTGCTGCAAGCCTAAATACCAATCGCCCACATTATTGGCAATAATTGTGTTCGTCGCCGTCAAATTTTCGCCGACGATGCCGCCGCCATTAAAGCCCGCCCGATTGCCCACAATAGTTGAATTAACAAGGTTAACACGCGCCTGATGCGCCACAGCGATACCGCCGCCGTTGCCCTTGCGCCAGTCGTCACGATCAAGCGTCGCGGGGTCAACCGCGCTGTTGCCGACAAAGGTGGCATTGGTGATATTTGCGGGCGCACTCGTCCACACACCGCCCCCTTGCGTGTCGGCGCGATTATTCACAAAGCCGCTGTTAGAAATGCTTAGCGTATGGCCTTGAATGGTCGCGCCACCACTGCCATACCAAATCCCGCCGCCTGTGCCAGAGGTGGGCATGCTGCCAACTTTCGTTACGACATTATTCTCAAAATAGGAGCCGCTAACTTCGGTTGCTTCCCCCGAACGCACGCCGATAAATAGTGCGCCGCCATGATTGTTGGTCGTGTTGCCGATGTATGTGTTGTTGCGCAAAATGATTAAGTCGGGGCCAAGTTCTTCAGGACGACGTGTGCCGTCGATATAGATTGCACCACCGCCGCCGCAGTCGCCATACTGGTTGATGCGGTCGCTGTGTTGCGCATGGTTATTATTAAATGTTGAATTGAGTACGGTAATGCCTGAGCGCAAGTTGTTGATGGCGCCGCCGTTTTGGGCGCGGTTGCCGCTGAAATGGCTGTTCTCTGCGTGGAAAAGGCCACCGAAGCTGACAAAAATTGCGCCACCACCATCACACGCCGTTGCGTCGCTGGTCGCCTGATTGTTCTCGAAACTGGCATTTTCAACGCGCAAATTGCTCCATTCGCCCATGTGAATCGCGCCACCTTGTCCGTCCGTTTTGGCGTTGACAAAGTTGACCCCTTTCACAGTCATATTAATGAATTGTTCCGTCTTTAAGATGCCTGTAAAGCTACGACCATCAAGTGTAATTTTTTGACCGCCGTTGAGCACAACGTCTTTGTCGATGATGATGCGCGAGGAAATTGGAATGGTTGTTTTGCCACAGTTAAAGAAGATTTCACCGCCTGCAACAAGGGCTTCGACAAGTTTTTGCTCGGTGCAAGAGCCAACCGCGCCGTCGCCGATGACGTGTGAGTCGGTGGGTGCTTTGGTGGGCAATGCGGAGGCGGGCGTTGGTGCGCCAGTGTTGGCGGTGAATGGGATGGCAGTTGGTGGTTGGCTGTTAGCCGTTGGTTGTGGGGCGGCGGTTGGTGGATTAGCCGTTGGCGGTTGGTTGGTAGCGGTTGGTTGTGGAGAGGAAGTTGGAAGTGGGGAGTTAGGAGTTGGGGATGTCGTTTCCGTTGCCAATTGATCATTGACTATTGATTGTTGACTATTGGGTGTTTCCGTTTCCGTTTCTGTTTCCGCTGGTTGTTGACTATTACTGTCTGCTTCCACCGTTTTCTGCAAACTCACCACGGTCATTTCAATGCTCGATGGGCCAGTGTCTATCGTCGCTTGGGCTGTTGGGAGCGGTGTTGTGGTGATGACGAACGGCGTTTGCGTTGGCGCGTCTGCTATTGCTTGATATGCCTCAATGGTTATAGCTTGGGCGGCGACTGTTTCTGCTAAGGCTGGTTCGTTTGTGATGGGTTCGGGCGTGTTGCAACTTATGAGAATACTGCTGAAGATGCTGATGAGTGTGACTTTTGCTATTAGGTTCATTGTTTCTCTCCGTTACCTTTCCAAGGTTGATTGTAACGGGTTGGATGAGGTGGGCAATCGGCCGATAAACTTTCTAAACCTCCGCACATATCTACCTAGTTTTTCGACAGATTTATATTTCTAATCACCAATGCATGTTGGACGCACCACTCGTATTAATAATCTTTGCTTTCATGTGTTATTCACTTTGAAACTAATGTAACCTAGGTTACAATTCTGTCGTTATTCTGCGATGCGTCCCTTTCATCGTGCTCATACATAATCTGTATCGCAGAATTTTTTTTCATAAGTCCCATCTGATTATGTAAAAAAGTAAACCCTATGCTATTAGTGTAGGGTTTTTTTTTGGAAAACGGCCGATAAATTGTCTAAACCTCTGCACATATTTATCTAGTAGGCCGACAGACTTATTCTAGCTACTTAAAAAGTACGAGTAATTTAGTCATGCCTAAAGAATGCGCTTATATTTCTGCCCACTAATGTATGTTGGACGCACCACTAGTAGTCTGACAAAGTTCTTCTGCTGGACACA
>JAYJMJ010272380.1:0-12693 GCA_036873875.1 Laminaria ephemera | reverse complement strand
AACAGAGAGTAGAGAGGAAATCCGTTAAAATGAAAACGATTTTCCTTCGATTGTAAACGAAAACTATCTCTATTCTCACTTCTCTGTTCTCTTCTCTAAAAAGTGTACGGTAGAGAAGCCAATTATAGGTGTTCGGTAGATTGGTCGCAAAAAGATAGCAAAGTTTAATTATTTCACGCAAAGTTCGCAAAGGACGCAAAGAAACGCACTATTCCACCCGTCCTTTGCGAACGCTGCGTGAACCTATTTTGTATACTTTCTATTTGACGGCTATCTTTTTGCGGTCAATAGTTCGGTAGCGTCTGGAAAATAATTAATAACCAATAATTAATCAACCAACATCCATGAGAAAACACGGAAACACAACACTATGGCGTATTTATTAACAGAAGACAATATTAAACACTGCACGCTAGGGTTTCTAAAAAGCTATTATAAAAACAACGCTTCTAGAGGATTTGGGAGTACAGATGCGAAGCTAGATGTCGTAACAGCAGATGGCATCATCGCAGATGGCTACTTAAAATTTTCTGTTGTAGAAGAAGGAAATAATCCAATATGGGAGGAGTTATTAGAAGACGATAAGAAGGGAAAAAAGCCCCCCAAAAAATCGACTAAAGAATCAGTTTTTCTAGCCACTTTTGAGGCAACCTCCCAGGAAACGGCAGAAGAAATTCAATACAAAGTTCAAAATACTTTACTACTAATAGATGCTCTAGTGGTCGCCTCTATCATTGCAGCTTCCTCTTATGGCTTTAATTACTTAAATGACCAATTTACCTTAAACGAATTAGGTTTTTTTAAGTTTTGGGCAGGCTTTTTAGGCGTTTTGTTGGCTTCTTTAATTGTCTATATTTTTACTTTTCGTTATTTTCCTAGATACCGATATATTTATGCGATTGCCCAATTTAGAAAATACTATGCGGATGAACAATGGATTTCTTATGGGGAAGATGTTTTTTCAAATCCAGAAAATAAATACCTTCTTGAATTAAAAAAACAGTGCATGAGGCGAGGCTTAGGATTGATTGCCGTAGATGGGCAATTGCAACCTAAGTTACTCATGACTCCAGCAAGAGAACTATCGGGTGGGGCTGGGAAAAAAATAAAACAGTTCTTTAATTCGTCGGCAGAGGTTACTCGAAACCGATTTAGTTGGTTGAAATTGCCAACTTGGATGAAGAAACGAATGCCGAGTGGATTGCAAATGCCTACTATTGCTCGACCTGCTGCCATAAAAACATTTCGACCAGATGATTATTTAAGATACACTCGGTCTTATTGGAAGCAAGGTTTACTGATTGCTGTCTCTATGATTGCTATCTATGAGATTTACGTGAAAGAGCGACAAAATCCTAATATTGCTTATATTGATGATACTGCTTATGAAAAGAGAATATTAGAGCAAACAAAAAATAATCAAAGAGAACCTGATGTTACTTTTTTGGATTTATCCACAGGCGATAAAAAAAGAATTCCAAATCCTCATCCGAGAACGGTTCCTGCAACTACTAATCGAATTGATCCGGTTATTAAAACCTTGCCTACTCCTAATGGAAAAAAGATTATTCCTTCTTCCAATTCCAAAGTTCCTAAAAAAGCAATTATTATTTCGACTGATACGAATGAGTTTATTTCTTATTCTTGCAATCGACTGGCTCATTTAAAAGAGGAAGTGTACTTGATTCAAGTGGATATTGCTAAAAACTATGAGGAGGCACTAGCACTTGTTAAAAATTATACAGAACAAGGATTTAAAGTAAATGCCTTATCTCTAGGCTGTTTTTATCAAAATAATTTTGAATACGTGGTGTATTTAGATGATCTTTTTGCCTCTAAATCGGAGGCCACTATTCGAGCTAATAATTACCATAAATTAAAAGTGGCGAAGGGGCAGCATCGAGATCCAACGTTAATTCGAGTGCTAAAGCGAGTTATATAAAGTGAAGTACACAAGAGGAATCAAGTATCGGATACCTCAAAGGCTCAAGTATCGGATACCTCAAAGGTATCCGATACTTACGCATTCCAATAAAAGACTTTTAAATGCTACAAAAACTACTATTTTTCTTATGTACAACTACATTATTGTTAAGCACAACCTTATCCAAAGACCATGCTTTATATATTGGAGTCATTCAATTAGAAGCACAAGAAGATACGACTGCGCTTATTAGTATAAAGGTGTTTTCTGACGACCTCCAAACAGCTTTGCAAAATGCTTATGGCTTTAATGAAATTGAAGCAACGACTGAAATTTGTTCGGCACAAGCAACGATCATTCAATCCTATTTTGAAGCCAATTTACAGCTTGTTATTAATGGGGTACAAGCACCGCTACAATTAGAAGATTGTGAAGCGATCAATGATATTCATTTACTTCATTTTAAATTGATAACTCCAATAAACTGGAAAGAACTAATTATAAATGCTCCTTTTTTTATGGAAGTATTTCCTACCCAATCGAATGTGCTACATATTTCTTATAAAGGAACTAAACAGTACGGTCGAATAACAAAAAACACACCTATGTATAAGATTTCCTTATAGTTAAGTATTTTAAAATTACTAATTGCTTATTATTAATTATTTATTAAAGCAAGCCTATATCTATAATTATCTCTTAATCAATACTATCTGACTCTTTGTCTTGTATAGAACTTATCAATCAAGGCTCTTTCTTTTATCCATTTTTTTTCTTATATTTGTAAGAACATTAGAGCAAGCACTTCATTAAAGGCCTTTTTTCTTTCTTTTCTATTATCGATCAAATTAACCTAACTTAGCGATTTTTTCAATAGATACTCGTTAATGCTCGATATACAAGAAACACTTTCCAATTTTAAAAAACTCAACATTTTAATAGTCGGAGATGTAATGTTAGATCATTATATTCATGGTACGGTGAATCGAATTTCACCTGAAGCACCTGTTCCTATTCTTGATACAACTACTAAAGAATATCGTTTAGGAGGCGCTGCGAATGTGGCACTGAATATTAAAGCACTAGGTGCAAGGCCCTACCTCTGTAGCATGATCGGAGCAGATTATCAAGGTTCTTTATTGCTTGATCTGCTAAAAAAAGAAGACCTCCATCCTAAACTAGTATACACATCTAAGGAACGAAGAACTACCTGTAAGACTAGAGTACTTGCTCAAAATCAACAATTATTACGGATTGATGAGGAAGATACACATGATCTTTCCCAAACAGAACAGCAAGTACTTTTAAAATCCATTCGTCAGTTATTAGAGCAAAAAACAATAGATGCCATTCTTTTTCAAGATTATAATAAAGGGGTATTAGGAATCAAAATAATCAAGGAGCTATTGTTGGAGGCTGTATGCAGAGATATTCCAACGACTGTTGATCCGAAAAATAAAAATTTTTACGCCTACAACGGAGTTACTTTGTTTAAACCTAACTTAAGAGAAATTAGTCAGAATATTCCTTTTTCTATTGATGCGTCAAAGGCTGCTTTACACAAAGCAGTGACTTATCTAAAAAGTCAAATAAATAATAAACAAACACTGATTACCTTATCTGACAAGGGCGTATATTTGGAGAATGGACAAGAACAGATTTTGCTTCCAACCACGCCTAGAACTATTGCGGATGTTTGTGGTGCAGGAGATTCTGTTATTAGCATTGCTACGCTTTGTGTAGCTGCTAAACTGCCTGCGAAAGAGATGGCACTACTTTGTAATTTGGCAGGTGGACAGGTTTGTGAAAAGGTCGGTGTAGTGTCGGTTGATCCTATTGAGTTAGCAGAGGATTATGAAAGATATATGAAATGAGTTATATAAAAGAACGACTAGGCATTTTAAGATCAATCGCCGCTTATTATTGGAAACCCTTTAATAAGAAAAAATTAATGCGCTTTTATAGTCAATTTGTGAAAGCGGACGCTTTATGCTTTGATGTAGGAGCGCATTTAGGGAATAGAACCAATGCTTGGCAGGCACTTGGGGCAAGAGTGATAGCGATAGAACCACAACCCAATTGTATGGCCTATATGAAAAAAAAATTTAGAGGAAAAGAAAATATTACCTTACTAGAATGTGCTGTGGGTAGCGCATTGGGGCAAGCAACGATGCATATTAGTGCGATGACCCCTACTATTAGCACCCTTTCTAACGCTGCTTGGCGAAAGACGATTAATGAGGATACCTCCTTTGAAGTGAAATGGGAAAAACAAAAACAGGTGGAAGTTGTCACCCTGGATTATTTGATTGAACAATATGGGCTACCTGATTTCTGTAAGATTGATTTGGAAAATTTTGAGCTAGAAGTTTTACGAGGCTTGTCTATTCCTATTCCTGCCCTTTCCGTAGAATTTTATCCATCGACTATACAAGCGGCTATTCAATGTGTTGAGCGATTAGAAGCATTGGGGAAGTATGAATATAATTGGTCAACGGCGGAGTCTCAACAATTTAATTCGATAGATTGGGTAAGTGCAAAGGAGCTAATCGCTGTTTTTTCTCGATATACACGAGCTGATAGATATGGTGATTTTTATGCTAGATTATTGTAATAGAATTCGGCTAATCTTTTAAAATTAGTGCATTGTGGCTCAATCGAGTCCTTGTTACTTTTCTTAGAGAATAGCACATTAGATTCCTTTCTTTGCATAATTTTTCAATTACTTTCCTATAGTGAGGAGCATGGAAATCATCAATTAGCAAAGCACTGCCTGCTTTCACTTTCTCTAATAATACTGGCAATAATTTTATCCTTAATGGAATACTTCCGATGTCCAGAAAAATTAAATCGTAGTGCTGACCTTTGTCTGCTAGGCTTCTTTCTAATGTGATCAAATAATCGGAAGATAATTGGTAGGAATCTAAAAACGTTTTAGTAGTTTCTAGCCAAAATTCTGTATCATCCACTGAAATTACTTTAGCACTAGGAAATATATTTTTTTGGTAAAGCCGAAAAACATAAGAACTAAACCCTGAACCCAAGTCTAGAATGGTAGAGGGTTGAAGTTGTTTGCAAAAGAAATAAAAAAAAGCGCCTCTATTTAATGACAAAGATATTAGAGGTGCAGAATAATTGGAAATATAATCTTTGTGAGCGGGGCTTAGTAGTTCTAATAAATCGTTTTTCTCTTTCTCATAAGCATTAAATCCTTCAAATTTTTTAATTAATAGATTCCAGTCTTTATTTTGTCGTTTAATATGTGTAGGTATTCGGAGTGTTTCAGCCATCATTCTGGGGCTTGTTTTAATGGCATGTATGATGGGTATTAATTTTTTATTTAATCTCATATATATTTTTGAGGGGTGTTATTTGTTTAAAAAAAATAACTTCTTATGACAACTTATGGCGTAGCTATATGTTAGGAGTTTATTTTTTTGCTAAACGCCTCCAAAGAAAGCGTATTCAAACATCCCTCCTTCGTCAACAAGCCCTTCCTAGCAGCCAACACCCCAAAATGAATATCCTGAATCCCCTCCTTACTATGCGCATCAGGATTCACCGCAATTAAAACGCCTTTATCTCTGGCATAAGGAATCCACCGATAATCAATATCCAAACGATAAGGATTCGCATTTAATTCAATCGCCACCCCATTAGCAGCGCAAGCATCAATTATTTTTGTATGGTCAATAGGGTAGCCTTCTCTGGATAATAATAGCCTACCTGTAGGATGACCTAAAATGGTCGTATAAGGATTTTCGATAGCAGCGATCAATCTTTTGGTCGCTTTTTCCTTATCCATTTTTAAATTACTATGAACAGAGGCAATGATGAAATCAAACTGCTTCAAAATATCCTCTTCATAATCTAAAGACCCGTTCGCTAAAATATCAGATTCGATGCCTTTAAATATTTTGAATGCGCCTTTGAAACTAGCATTGAGTTGATCTATTTCTTCCCATTGTTGTAGTAAGCGATCTACTTTTAAACCATTGGCATAAAAAGCAGATTTGGAATGATCGGTGATGCCTAAATATTGGTAGCCTAGTTGTTGGCATTCCTTCGCCATTTCTTTTAGGGTAGCTATGCCATAACTATAGGTACTGTGGGCGTGTAAGACTCCTTTGATGTCTTTTTCTTCTAATAAAACTGGAAGGGTATTTTGGGCAGCTTTTGATAGGATGCTACCATTTTCTCGCAATTCGGGCAGTAAATAGGGTAGACCTGCTTGTTCAAAAATGGCTGTCTCCGTCGGTATATTATCAGGGACTTCGGATTTTTTTTGCTCCTTAAAAGCTGCTATAAATTCTGAATGTCCAGAAGTTAGAAATAATTGAGTGCCGAAGGCCGTAGCTGCACAGTGATAAATAAGGACAGGTGTTTCAGATTCGGAGATCGCCTGATAGGTATTTGTTTCTTGCTGTTGAAGTACTAAGGAGGTATCTGAAAATAAGGCTTCGATAGATTGGTCGGTAGCGACTACTACTTCTATTTTCTCTAAAATAGGAGCGTGGCGACGAATCGCACCTGTTAAACTAACAGTAGCACTAGGTAGCTTTTTTTGCACCCAATCTACTAGGGTAGTAGCTTCTTTTTCTAAACTTGCATAATGAAACTGATGTTTGCTTTTCTGGTAATATTCCAGTTTTTTGCGGAGGTCTTCTTGCGTCTTTTTACCAAATCCTTTTAACTCAATTAAGCGATTTTCATTGCAGGCATAAATTAACTCACCGACACTTTCTATTTCTAATAATTTCCAAACATCATATACTTTTTTAGACCCAAATCCTTTGATGCGGAGCATTTCTTGAATGCCAACAGGCGTTTGATCTTGGTATTTTTTTAAGGTGGCTAAAGTACCTGTTTCTATGAATTCTCTGATTTTTGCACTGATGGCTTTTCCTACCCCCTTAATCGTGCCTATCTCTGCATCACTCATTGCTGTCAGTGGGGCATCTAGTTTTCGGAGGGTAATATAGGCATTGGAATAAGAACGAATTTTGAATTTATTCTCTTGGTGCAGTTCCATTATTTTAGCCAATTCATTGAAAATATTGGCTATTTCTTTATTGGTGGTCATCTGTGTTTGTAGCTTATTTTTAGTAAGCTCTTAATTAGGTAGGATGGGACACGGATTTTCACGGATTAAACGGATTTTCTATACAGGTCGTGAGCGACATATAGTATGTTATGCTTACGACCTAGAACAAGTCCTATATAGAAAACCTAAAAAAATCCGTGTAAATCTCGTCAGAGATTTCCGTGTCCCAACTTATCAAGTTAGCTTACTTATTTTTTTACTAAAACGCCAAATTAACCAATTTTTTTCTACAAACTAGTTTTAACAATTGTTTTATGAATGACTTCCTGCCCTTTGGTCTTTAACGTCACCATATACATGCCATCGTCTAAATGCGAAATATCAACGGGTACCATATAACCACCGCCATTTGTTTGCACGCGTTCCTGCTGTATTTCTCGACCATAAAAATCAAAAACAGAAAGCGTTTGTGCTTCTTTGGAAGGTGTATTAATTTGTATATGGAAACGACCTTTTGTTGGATTCGGGAACACCGTAAGCGCATTTTTAAAGTAAGTCGCTTGTTGCTTACTTCTTTCTTCTGCAACTTCTGATTCATTGAAAACTTCCCCTTCCTTGCAAGTCCAAGTCTGTCGGATTTGCTCAGACGATAAACCATACAAGCTTAGACAATCGTAACCTGGTCCATCTTGGCAGTAGAAAGTACCATCTTCATAATATAAAGTCCCTCTACTTTTTGTATTATAGACATAGATGAAGCTATAACTGCCAACATTAATTTCGCTAACAGCTTTAGCTTTGCAAGAATTGAAATTAACTACTTCATCAAGCCATGGGAAATCTTCTATAATTCCACCATCATCAGTTCCATTACCATCTTGTTCTATACAAGACTGTAGACAAATTTCAACGGTAGGGAAAAATGCCTCTTCGTAATTAGTGCCGCCCATTATAAAATTGCCACAGCCACTAATTGTTGTACATTCCCCATTAACGATCGCAACGCCCATTACTGCAGCGCATAAGCCAAAATCTACTCCAGCCAAATCGTGGCAAGGAGGGGCAATTGCATCAAAGCATTCTCCTATACCAACAACCTCTACTCCTGCACAAGCTGCCACACACTTATTGCTATAAGTTTCGCCATCTACCCCACAAACAGGATCAAATACTTGTGGACAAATACAATCTTCACATTCACCAGCAGTCCATGTAACCCCTGCACACTCCGCCAAACAAGGACTATTATAACTTATTCCATCTGACCCACAAACAGGATCTTTAAATGCAGGACAAGGGCAATCGCAAGCAGGCGACCAAATTAAATTAGTAGTCGTTAAATTTTCTTCTAAATTGAGATCACAACGACTATCAGGAGCAATTCTGCCAACGGAACAAATAAAAGTGCCATTGCAATCAAATAGCATATCTGCATCATCCAAGCAACGACAGAGAGAGGAGACATAAATAGCAGGTTCGCCTTGGTAGTCAAAAGCATAAATCGCTCCTGTACATTCTTGGTCTAGTGAAGATTTCAACCAGTCTTGTTCCAGAGGATTTGCACAAGCAGTTAATTGATTATTGCAAGCCCAAGTAGTAACTACTTCTGTTAATTGGTACGCCTTTCGACAATCATAATTAGGAGCATCTTGGCAATAGAATAAACCATCTGCATTGTATAAAATAGCTTTATTCTCCCTTTCTATATAAAGGTATTCGTAATTTCCTGTTTTGTAAACAGTAATTTTTCCTTCTGTACAATCTGTTGGTATAATATCACTTAACCACGGATAATCTGTAAAAATGCGATTATCAGGAGGCATAACTGTATTCTCAGGGGGAGTAGAAGGACTGCAAGTTTGTTGGCATATTTGTGTAGTAGGAAAGAAGGCTTCGGTGTAATCTATTCCGTCTACTACAAAGTTATTACAGCCACTAATTGTTACACATTGTCCATCCATAATCGCTATTCCCATAATTGCTTCACAGTCTCCGAAATCCACTCCTTCTACGTCATGACAAGGTGGGGCATCTGCATCTGCACAGCTCCCTTGATAAAGGACAGTTACGCCCTCACAAGCTGCTTCGCAAGCATTGCCATAAGTAAGGCCATCTTCTCCACAAACTGGATCGAAAACGGCATTGCAAACACATTCATTGCAAGCACCACTATCATCTACTATTGCGACACCTGCACAGATTGCGAGGCATTCATTATCATACGTTTTGCCGTCTGCGCCACAAACTGGTGCTAATACAAAAGGACAAGCACAGTCACAAGTACCATCTCGTATTACCTCCACTCCTACGCAAGCAGCTTCACATTCATTCGTATACGTTTTTCCATCTGCGCCACATACTGGGTCGATCACCGTTGGACAGATACAATCTTCACAGTTGCCTCTTTCAACTAAAACTTGTGTTTTTCTGGCTTTTTCAAAAAAGTCTTCACATTGATTGAAGCCAGCTATACCGCCCTCCATACAAAAAACGTTTCCAGTTTCGCAGCTAGTAACCGTCGTTAATCCATCTGAACAACTAGCTCCTTTCCCATCTGTATTACTAGCCAAAGAGACGATGTAAGATTGTCCATCATATTCATATAAGGCAATTTCTTCTGTGCAAGTACCGCATAAATCTGCTGGGAATAAAATGGCAGCTAATAATGGACAAGAAGCACATTCTCCTCGATCTGCAATTTCTACGCCTGCACATTCTGCTTCGCAAGCATTGCCATAAGTTTTACCATCGACCCCACAAACTGGGGCATATTCAGCAGTGCATATACAAGGTGTTGGGCATTCGCATTCTGCAATAATATCTACACCCTCACAATCGGCTTGGCATCTATTGGAGTAGGTTTTGCCATCGACTCCACAAACAGGCGCATACTCATCTGTACATATACAGTCAGTTCTACATGCCCCGTCGCTAATTACATCTACGCCTGCACAAGCAGCTTCACACGCATTATTATAGGTCTTGCCATCTGCCCCACAAACAGGTAAGGCAACGGTTGGGCAAATACAAGTACCACAGTCTTTTTGACTAAGTATGGTTTCTATCTTTACTGCTTTGTCAAAAAAGTCGCCACATTGATTAAATCCAGCAATGCCGCCATTCATACAGAAGACTTCTCCTGTTGTGCAGCTATTAATAGTCGTTAAACCATCTCTACAATCAGGACTTGGTAAAGAGACTAAATAAGTCTGATCTTGATATTCATAAATAGCGATTTCGTCGATACAAGTACCACATAAATCTGCTGGCAACAGCATGGTAGCTAATGCTAGGCAAGAACTACATTCTCCTTTAGCTACAATTTCTACGCCTGCACATTCCGCTTCACAAGCATTGCCATAAGTGATGCCGTCTATGCCACAAACTGGTACATATTCTTTGGTACAGATACAGTTAGTAGGATCAGGAGGACAAGCGTTATCATCAATAATATCGACGCCTGCACAGTCTGCCTTACATCTATTATCATACGTTTTGCCATCTGCTCCACAAACAGGTGCGTACTCTTCTGTACAAATACAATCTGCTCGACAAGCACCTTCTTGTAGTATTTCTATTCCTGCACAAGCTGCTTCACATTCATTCGTATATGTTTTTCCATCTACGCCACAAACAGGTGCAATTACCGTTGGGCAAATACAATCTCCACAGTTTTCTTGACTAAGTATAGTTTCTATTTTAACGGCCTTTTTAAAGAAATCTTCACACTGACGGAAACCTGCAATGCCCCCATTCATACAGAAAAGTTCTCCTGTTTCGCAGTCTCTAACCTCCGTTAATCCATCTCTACAGTCTTCACTAGGAAGCGTGACGAGGTAGGTATGATCGAGGTAATCATAGACCGCTATTTCTCCGATGCAGGTACCACATATATCTGCTAAGTCGATTGTCTCCAATAAGAAACAAGAAGACATCGTGACTCGACAAGCTTCAGGTGCCGCTAATTCTACTCCTGCACAAGCTGCAAGACAAGCATTACCATAAGTTTTGCCATCTACGCCACAAACAGGCATTTCTATATTTGCACATTCACAAGGAATAGGTGCGCAAGTCCCTTCATAGGCAACTTCTACTCCTGCTTGTTCTGCTTCGCAAGCACTGCTATAAGGTTTGCCATCTGTACCGCAAACAGGCGCATCTATAGGAGGACAAGGAGGAAAATTAGGCACACAAGTTCCATTGAAAGCCACTTCCACTCCTGCACATCCTGCCTCACAGGTATTACCATAAGTTTTCCCATCTACGCCACAAACAGGATCATATAAAGCAATACAAAAACAACCTTCGTCTTTTTCGCAAGCCCAAGTATTGCTAACTTCCTTTAAACTATAAGCTTTTAAACAATCATAATTAGGGGCATCTGTACAATATAATGTACCGTCTTGAAAGTATAAATAAGCTCCATTAGCTGTCTTAATATAAAGATAAGCGTAGGAACCTTGTTGATAAACACTGACACTTTCCTCTTCACAAGTAGTAAGATCAATAATTTCAGTTAGCCACGGATAAGTGGTAAAAATTTCGTTATTATTATTGAGGGATTGCTCGACCGCTACTTCTATGCAAGTAATAATGGCTGCTTCATTTACAAAGGAACAAAAAGAAGCAAATCTTGCTTGGTCATAATCGAAATTTACCTTTTGGCCATCTTCAAAAGTTAAAATACTACCATCATTCGTCCGTATATCTAATATTTGACCATCTGCCCTTTTGATAAACTGGTATTTGTTACCATCCTCACAAGTTTCATAAAAGAAAGTGCCTGAGTATTTACTACAATCTCCGTTAGACGTACAATCTTCTACGACAATCTGAAATTCTTTATTCGCACAGTAGCTACCATAAGGCTCATCAATATAATCAATTGGCTCATTAAAACGATAAGTAGTTGATGCTGTCGGGTACAAATAAATCATTTCATTCGCTACATGGAAAGTAGGATTATTGAAATCATCTGTACGAGAATTTGCATTATCGCCACAGATTAAGGCAGGATAAGAAAAAACAGCGGTATCTCCTTGGCAAATCGTTGCTCTATTTTGAGCAGGAATTGGAGCGACAAGTGCCGTACATTCATCCTTTCCAAATAATTCAGCGTCTTGTTCAGCAGCGACACAAGCATTGAAGTAAGTTTGTCCATTTGTGCCACAAACAGGCGCATAGTCAATATCGCATCCACAGGGCGAAAGCGTAGTATTAGTACTTTTACAATTTCCAATAGTATAAAACCAATTGTCGCTACAAGCGTCCGCAGTTGCCGTAATTTCTATTCCTGTTTGGATAACATCACCCCTAAAAGTGCCAATAACTACTTCGTGAATTTTGCCACTAGCAGCTGGGATTGTTACGTTTGAACTAATTTCAAAAGGATAAGTGCTTATTTCGACCGTTGAATTTGCCGATAGCCCGGCCCAAGATAAAGAAGCAACGACTTGTATCTGTGGTGGGAAATCAAATGTAGGTATTGTCCGTACATCAAAAATATCTATTTCACAGGCATTACTACCAAAACTATTAGCTGGTTTTTGGCATTGCCACTGACTTTTTATCGTAGATAGTCGATATGCTTCTATACAGTTGTAATTAGCCGTTTGGTGGCAGTAAATATCCCCGTTTTCAAAATAAAGTGTCCCATTTTCTCCTTGCTGCACATAAATATACTCATAGCTCCCACTTTGATAAACCGTAATAGCATCTGCCGCAC
>JAYJMJ010272363.1:0-12697 GCA_036873875.1 Laminaria ephemera | reverse complement strand
TCGCTGCTGCTGCTGTGGTCTACCTATAACAGGAACTAAGTGTGCTGTGCTATCTTGGTGCTTTTTATTGCTTCCGCGGCTCTTCTACTCACAGTTTTTGCTTTCTATGTAACCACCCCATTATTAACACAGGTCCTCAGCGCCATAATGTATACCGTGTCTTACACGAACCAAAAATACAAGATATATATCATAGCTACACGAGTATTCAGTCAGGTTGATTTGGGCCTTATTTCTTGCGTCGCCCTCGTTATGATTGTAACACGCCTCCGAAGGGAAATCTTATACCAGGTATACCGGTATGGTGATTACACGACATACCTACATCTATGACACACAGGGCCGAAAATGTACTGGTATGATATTGCACCGCTTCAGAAACCGAAGGTACGTTTTCAAGCCTTATTTTTTTACAAGTTAGCGCGCCAGCTGGCGTGGTATGAAACATATGGTCACAATAATTCCAGAGAAGTATGAAAAATTACTTTTATCTTACGTTTATTATGGCACACCAAGACCCATACATTTATAAGCGTGGAAATTTGGTATGGCAGTCAGTCCTTTTGGCCTGACTCAGCACGTTTGTAGTTCATACCTGGTACCTGGTAATGCAGCAAACTGTACCGTAGTACATATGTCAACACACTCTCGTGCCCCCCTGGTTCTGTCTAAAATGTCACAAAACTTCTCCCTCTCTCTTCGACTGAGTAAACACGATGGCTATTCTCTGAATCTAACGGGTGCATAGGTGCTCGAGATATTTCTGCACCTTCGTTGGCCATGCAGTGAAAAATATCGCAAAATAGGGACTCGATTGCACTCCCCCAACATTCGCACGCACCTTACCAGCATCATCCCGAGCTGGAAGGCTGGCACACTATGACGGTACCCACTCGCATCGGTTGGAATGGGCGGTGACTTCCCCTGACTTGCATGGACGCGTGAGGAACCGATTGTCCTACGCGCGTGCTCGCTAGTGGAAGGAATCCTTGAATCGAAACGAGCATGATTCAATCTTCGCAGTGACATATATACGAGCTCGGAAGTTCTTCGCTTCTTCATTACCACACAAAATATAATAGCATCGTAACAACGCCATATCAACAAAATTTTAACTAGTATTTATTCATTCAATCATTCAATCATACAATCACATACGGATACAATATCCATAACTTGAGAAGCAATACTCGCATGAGACCGCCCCCAAATCTCAAACCCAAAGCCAGACGAATAGCGGATTGTACACGGCATCCATCGCGAGGTACCAACACCCTGCAGCATGCCTTTCAAGCAACGAATGCGGCATTAACTACATCAAGTGTACGGACATGGCCGTTGCCGCCAGGCGAGGTCTCTACAGTACTACGAAGTATACATCGACATGACGCATGCTACGGCAACGGTCATTTTTTTCTGGGACTCTTGATGTGAAGAGCTCTATACCACACCCAACACTGACTCTGGGAACAACGAATAACGCAAAGCGATGCACAAGCCCATTGGATAGATGCTCAACGCACACAAATGATATTCCAATGACGTTGAGTAGTTCCTCTGGTCAGAAGCCCCGTCAGACAGAAAGATATTTGGTCATAAAGTGCTACCCCTGCAGAATATAAATCGACACACGACCGACCATCTCACTCCGTGGACCGGTCAGCCCAACAACTCATATAGACATATCAAGGCAGACGCATACTACGGTATGGGGCTCAAGTAAGGCTTCTGAGGTTTTTCACCTGAAGAGCTCCACACCTCACCCCCAAAACTGACTTAGACAAAAAATGAGATTCAAACCGATGAGCAATCCCATGGCCTAGGTATACAACGAACAAGCGATATTTGCCGAGTGTATTGAGCAGTTCCGCGGTAAACGTGGCACACCTGCCGTAGCACATGTCAGCAGGCATTGGCCACGATTCTCGATGAGCGATGCTCCGCAAAAACGATACCGACGTCGCCGAAGCCAAAACCACCCCTCCTCCTGGCTCAAAGATTCACGTTTGTCGTACAATCAGCGCCCTTCTACAGTGCCGGTTGGATAGTGTCTGTTGCCGATATACTGCTGGTGAAATCGCTTGGCACTGCTGGATATCGCTATACTACAGTAGTACCAGTATCGGCACTATACCCAACAGTGCCGGTTCGCGGTATACGGCCGGTATTGTTAGTTGGCACATACCGGCACTATAGGGAAACCACCACCGTAATCGGAATTTCAGGTTTGTTGGCCTTGGCGTGTCAAGCTGCAGTTCCTACATCCCCGTCCACAATGCACATGGGGCGCATGCTACGATAGGGATGCAACCTGAAGTTTCTAAGGCTCCTCAAGTATGAAGCTCTATAACTGACCTTAAACTGGCTTTTAGAGGAATGAATGTGAAATTCGATGAAGATTCCCACGGCATACGTACACAACGAATACAACTTGATTAACATCAATGATATTCCGGCGATAATGGATAGTTAATCAGCTAAGAAGCCACGCCAGTCGTATTGTTTTTGCCCGAACCATGTTACCCCTACCGTAGCACGCGTTATGGGTGGTGTCCTGCTTATGTCTAAACCAGAAACGAGACCGTAAGGCGGTGGTAATAGAAACAACATAGTCTACAACCAACGATCTGCCGGTTCTTGGTGAGTTCCGCTAGAAGAGATATTGCTCTTTCGCCGCGACGGGAGTCACGGTCCGCGGCATGGTCCGACGCGCTCGCTTAGAAGCGGCTCCGCCATTTTCGCCGTTGGGGTACTTGCTTAACCTGCGGGAAGACGACGTGCGAGAAGTTCCCTTGCTTCGATCCGTTCCCACAGTGCGGCCGAGCCCCTCCTCGAGTGGGTCGCCGTCTTCGCCGTCGAGGCAAGGGTACCGCTAGAGGAAATATTGCTCTTCTGCAGCGAAGGGAGTCACAGCCCACGGCATGGTCCGACGGGCTTGCTTAGAAGTCGCTTCGCCGTCTTCGCCGTTGGGGCACTTCCTTAACTCGCGAGAAGATGAGGTCCGAGACGTTTCCTTGCTTCGATCCGTTCCCACAGTGCGGCAGAGCCCATCTTCGAGGAGGCCATCGTCTTTGCCGTTGAGGCGAGGGTTCCGCTGGAGGAAATATTGCTCTTCTGCCGCGAAGGGAGTCACAGCCCACGGCATAGTCCGACGTGCTCGCTTAGAGGCCGTTCCGCCGTCTTCGTCGTTGAGGCACTTCCTTAACCCGCGGGAAGATGAGGTACGAGAAGTTCCCTTGCTGCGATCCGTCCCCACGGTGCGGACGAGCCCTTCCTGGAGGGGGCCGTGATCGGGGCAATGGGTAGGCTGCTGCCCGTCGAGCCCCCACTTCGTCAGCTTCTTACAGCCCTTCACCTTGCATTCAGAGTTGAAGTTGATCACAGGACCGTTCAAGAGATCGCCCCTGTGACGGATGCATACTGTAGACACACCACCAGCGAGCACACCGCACGACGGTCGCCTCGAGCAAGGGTGGTGCGAGCATTGTTTTCTAAGCACGTCGACCATGCCGTCCTCTGCGTGTTGCTTGCAGTACACCACCTGCTTGCTGCCCTTGGTGTTGAAGGTCGGTTGCCTTGTGCAGGGGACACGTGCGCAACGCCTGCTAACGACGTCCACCATACCGTCCTCTGCATGTTGCTTGCAGTACGCCGCCTTGCTGCCCTCGATGTTGAAGTTTGCCTGCCTTGTGCAGGAGTCATGCAAGCAATGCCTCATTCTCGTCTCGGGTTTGGATCGCGACACTTCCAGGGGCAGGCGAGCAGGGAAATGTACACCTGTCGTTGGTGAAAGCAGCCATGGTGGGTAAACATGGATCTGAGAGTCTGAAAAACAACCTTGAATGTTGCCTTTGTTTCGTAGGAGGCCGTGGTTAATAGTGCAGGCGAGAGTACCGAAGCATCGAGTGCCATTGGCTGCGACCACACGATCACACGACCACTTGCTATTATAGATGACCAAGGTCACTGTAGGGGGTACCCCCGCTTTCATTTCGACAAACGTAAACCCTTTGCGGCGTATTTCGCGGAACCCAAGGGCACGGAAGCTCAAGCCTTGCAAGGCAATAGGGTTGCCACTCGCGCGAGTGGCCTTGAGCGACTGGCTCTATCAGTCCCCCCTCTACTGTCTCGAAAGGGATGCCACAATGGTCAAATGACTAAGGCAAACACCAAATGAGTACCCCCCCCCCCCTACCGTAGCCTGGGTCAGGCACAACAATTCTTGGGTCGTTGTGCAGTACCGCACTGCTCGTGCTGAACTCCTACCAACGAAAGTTTGCCACAGGCAGCATATACGTTGGACGTGCGGCCATGTGAGTATTGCTAGTGTGAGGACGAAGTGGTTCAGGAGAGTCGGTCATGCCACGTTTGCCAAATTTGTTCCTACTAGCGAAATTTAAAGATTACATTTTTCACGAGATTGATCTCAGGAATTGCAGCGTCGTGCACACGTCACCATGACGATACCACGCAAGACAACAAGATTGCCCGACAAAAATGTAACGCAATACGCCTGCTATGTATAGGTAGCACCAAACGTTTCGGAGGCTCCTAACGTAAGGAAATCTATGCCCCGCGCAAAAACCAGGGATGTACGTTACCGGTAACGGTAACACAAATGTAACTGGAGTTGCGAGAGGGTAACAACATTTCTTGCGGTGACCCAATGTGGGGTAGCGTCCTCTAAATGGAATCGCCTCCATTCACATTGGATTGCTTCTCAATTGCATACCACCATGGTGAAAACCACATCAGAGGATCAGCCAGGGTTTTTTGCGGTAACAGCGGTAACAAAATTTGATGTGCGATCTGCTTGTGTTACCGGGAACATTTGTCGCAAATTTGGGGTAGCGTACATCCTTGGCAAAAACTGACTATGAGAAAAAATAAAAGTGCATCCCGATGAATAATCCGACGGCTTAGGTATATATGGAACGATACTGTCAATAACAAATGGCATTCCAACTACATTGGATAGTTCCTCATTTGAGGAGCCCTGTCAGTCAAAAATATTTCGCCAGAAAGTGCAACCCCTACCATAGCACGGCCCAAATGCATGGTTATAGCGGTATACAACTCCTACTACAGCACGGCTCAAGTGCGTGGTTACAGCGGTATACATTGGAGCCGTGAGCATCGTGGAGGCGTCGATTACAGGGAGGAGTGGAAATCCTACCGTAGAAAAGATGATGCTGATGGCTGCCGCAAAAGTTAGCAGCCAGACTCGGCCCCTTAGGGAACTTGGGACTGCGTCACTTGATATAGTCTAATACGTTAGGGTAGGTTAATTTCGGACAGCTTGCCTTGGTATAGTCTAGAATGCCAGGTTCGGAGGCAACAAATAGAGCTAAGCTTTGCGCATGTGCCCAATGGTGTTCCAGGCAGGTCAACGGCACTCCTCGTTGGTAGAGTCTAGTATTGTAGGTTTGAAGGCAAAATTCAGAGCCTATGTACGTGCATGTGCCCGACGGTATTCTAGGCAGATCGACGGCACTCCAGAAGGGAAATCCACAACACTGCCACCGGGCAGCGCTGACATCCTACATGGACATAGGACTGTCTAAATGTGGTCTTGGCGAACTGCCGCACAGCTTTATAGCTCACATTTATCATGTATCTCATATACCTCGTGTCAACGACGAAGGTTGTATGCATTCATGACGCGTGCTACGATATGGGTAGCACGGTTTGGCCCAAGTGGTTCTGACTGACGGGGATTCCCAACTGAAGAACCACCCACTACCGTTGGAACATATTCGATATATATATCATAACAACATGTGTACAGAATACCTGAAACTCGGAGAGAGCTCGATTTTCCGGGTGATGTACAGTATTGGCTTTTCTCGGAGGAGTGTTTGGCGTGTTTCGTGGGAGCCCCACGGGAGCCCCATGGGAGACCCATGGGAGCCCCATGGGAGCCCCATGGAAGGCCATGGGTCGCCCATGGGTTTCCATGGGCGACTCATGGGCACCCATGGGCGACCCACGGCGGACCCATGGGCGATCTATTGGAGACCCATAGGTGGCCCATGGGAAACCCAACGAAGACCCATAGGAGACTCATGGGCGACCCATGGACGTCCACGGGAGCCCATGGGAGAACCACTCAAGTCCATGGGAGCCCATGAAGACCCATGTGCAATCCTTGCAAGACCCATGTTGAACCCATGGGCGACCCATGGGAGACCCATGGAATACCACAGAAGCCCATGGGCTCCCATGGAGACCCATGGGAGCCCATGCATTGGAGACACATGGGAGCCCATGGGAGCCCCATGGACGTCCATGGAAATTCATGGAAGTGCGTGGGAGCCCACGAGAGATCCATGGACGCCCATGGGAGACCTATAGAATTCCACGGAAGTCCATGGGAGCCCATGGGAGATCCATGGAAATCCATGGGATACCCATGGGAGACCCAAAGGCGACCAATTGGACACCCATGGGAGAACGTCCACGAGAGACCTTTGGAAGCCCACGAGATACCCATGGAAGTCCATGGAAGTCCATGGGGGTCCACTAGAGACCCATGGAAGGCCACGGGAGATCCATGAAAGTCGATGGAAGCCCACGGGAGACCCATGGAAGACCCATGGAAGCCCACGGGAAACCCATGGGAGACCCATACAAGTCCATGGAAGCCCACGGGAGACCAGTCCATGGAGTCCATGGGGGCCCACTAGATACCTATGGAGGGCTATGGGAGATCCACGAAAGTCCATGGGAGCCCATGGAGACCCACGTGCAACTCTTGCAAGACCCACGTTGAACCCATGCGCGACCCATAGGAGACCCATGGAATTAGACAGAAGCCCATGGGAGCGCGTGGCAGACCCATGGGAGGCCATGCGTTGGAGACCCATTGGAGTCCATGGGAAACCCATGGAAGTCCATGAATTTCCATGGAAGTCCATGGGAGTCAACGAGAGACCCATGGAAGCCCATGGGAGACCTATAGAATTCCAATGAAGTCCATGAGAGTCCATGGGAGATCCATGGAAATCCATGGGATACCCATGGGAGACCCAAAGGCGACCAATTGGACACCCGTGGGAGAAAGTCCACGAAAGATATTTGGAAGCCCACGAGATACCGATGAATGTCCACGGAAGTCCATGTGGGCCCACTAGAGACCCATGGAAGGCCACGGGAGATCCATGGAAGTCGATAGAAGCCCATGGAAGACCCATGGAAACCCATGGAAGCCTACGGGAGACCCATGGAAGACCAATATAAGTCCATAGAAGCCCACGGGAGACCCATGAAAGTCCATGGAGTCCATGGGGGCCCACTAGAGACCTATGGAAGGCCACGGGAGATCCATGGAAGTCCATGGAAGCCCATGGAGACCCACGTGCAACCGTTTCAAGACCCATGTTGAACCCATGGGCGACCCATGGGAGACCCATTGGAGACCCACGGAATTAGACAGAAGTCAATGGGAGCCCATGTGAGACCCATGAGAGCCCATGCGTTGGAGACCCATTGGAGACCATGGGAAACCCATGGAAGTCCATGGTGAAGTCCATGAAAGTCCATGGAAGTCCATGGGGGCCCACGAGAGACCCTCGGGACACCCATGGAAGCCTATGGGAGACCTATGAAATTCCAGTGAAGTCCATGGAAGATCCATGAAAATCCATGCGATACCCATGGGAGACGCATAAGCGACCAATTGGACAGCCATGGGAGAACGTCTACGGGAGGCCTTTAGATGCCAACGAGATACCCATGGACGTCCATGGAAGTCCATGTGGGCCCACTAGAGACCCATGTAAGGCGAACGGAGATCAATGGAAGTCGATGGAAGCCCACGGGAGACCCATGGAAGCGATCGAAACCACGGGAGACCCATGGGCGAACCACGGGAGATCCATGAAAGTCCATGGAAGCCCTCGGGAGACCCATGGGTGAACCCGGGAGATCCATGTAGACCTCGCTGTTTTGAAATGCCAACAATGTAGGACCCCGGGTCCTACATTATTGGCATTTTTAATTATTGTGAGAGTCGACGGGTCTCATGGGCAACAGATGGGAGCACATGGGTAACCCATGGGAGCACGTGGGGGAGCCATGGAAGCCCATGGAAGTCCACTAGAGACCCATGGAAGCCCTTGGAAGCCCACGGGAGACCCATGGGCGAACCACGAGAGATCCGTGGAAGTCCATGGAAGCCCATTGAAGACCCATGGAAGATCCATGTAAGTCCATTCAAGACCCATGCATGTCCATGGAAGCCCATGAGAGCCCATGAGAGACCCATTTTCGACCCATGGGACACCTATGGGAGGGAGCCCGTGGGGGACCCATGGGCACCCGTGAGCTACCATTGTTAACCTGTGGAAGTCCATGGAAGTTCATGGGAGACCCATGGAAATCCATGGGAACCCATGAGAGACCCATTTTCGACCCATGGTATACCCATGGGAGCCCGTGGGCGACCCATGGGCACCCATGGGCTACCCCTGTTAACCCATGGAAGTCCATGGAAGTCCGTGGGAGCCCCATACGGAATCGCTGTTTTGAAAGACAATTAATGTAGGACCCCGGGTCTTACATTAGTGGCATTTCGGATAACTTCCATGGGTCTCCCACAGGTCTTCAATGGACTTCCTCTGACTTCTATAAGTCTCTCATGGGCCCCCATCAACTTCCATGGACGTCCTTGGATCTCCCGTGGGAGACCCACGGAAGTCCATCGGTTTCCCGCAGGGCTTCCATGGGTCTCTAGTGGGCTCCAATGGTCTTCCATGAGTCTTCAATGGACTTCCAGGGGACTCTTGTGGTTCGCCTATGAGTGTCCCATGGGTGTCCCACGGGCTCCTATGGGTCATAAATGGACTTCCATGGGTCTCTCGTGGTTCGCCTATGGGTCTCCCGTGGGTGTCCCACGGGCTCCCATGCGTCTTCGATGGACTTCCATGGATCTTTCGTGGTTCACCTATGGGTCTCCCATGGGTGTCCCATGGGCCCCGATGTATCTTTCCTAGGTTGCACATGGGTCTCTCTTGGGTTATCATGGGCTCCCATGGATGTTTGTGGGTTTACCGTGGACTCCCATGGACTTCCATGGGTCTATCGTGGGCTCCCATGGACTTCCATGAGTCTCCCGCGCGTTATCGGGGACGTCCATGGGTTTTCAATGAACTTCCACGGGTCTCTCGTGGTTTACCCATGGGTCCCCAATGGGTCTCCCGTGGGCTGCCATGGACTTCCATGGGTCTCCCATGGGCTCCCATGGGTGCCCCGGGAGACCCGTGGGCTCCCATCATAGTCCAAAATGCCAAAAATGTAGGACCTACAATACTGGCATTTCTAAACAGCGAGGTCTATAGGGGGCTCCCATGGACTTCCATGGGCTTCCATGGGTTACCAGTGATAGCCCATGGGTCCGCATGGGTCGCCCACAGGCTTCCATGGGTGCCCCATGGGTCGCACATGGGTCTCTCATGGGCTTCCATCGACTTCCATGGGTCTCTCCCGTGGGCTTCCATGGACTCCCACGCATCTCGTTTGGGCGCCATGGATCTCTCGTGGTCTCCCACGGGTTTCCCGTGGGCTTCCATGGGTCGCTCGTGGGCTTCCATGGACTTCCATGGGTCTCCCATTGGTGTCCCATGGGTCGCCTATGGGTCTCCCATGGGACTCCCATGGATTTCCATGGGTCTCCAGTGGGTCTCCCATGGGTCGCCCGTGGGTGTGCATGAGTTGGCCATTGGTCTCCCATGCAGGCCCATGGGTTGACAGGGATAGCCCATGGGTGTCCATGGGTCGACAACGGACTCCTGTCGGTCTCCCATGGTTCGCCCATGGGTCTCCCGTGAGTCTCCTGTGCGTCGCCCATGGATGCCCCCTGGGTCGCCCATGGGTAATCCCATGGGAGACCAATGGATCACGAAAAATCTAGCGATGAAATATATCGAATAATGTAGATCGTTGGATTTTCCTTAACGTGTACGATTTCGAGCTCGGCGGAACTGGCGTGCGTACCATAGAACATAGATTGAGCTATACGCTCGTCTGTGCTGGTCGGTGTTACTCGCCGGGTTATTTGCGCGGTGGCTATATGTTTTCTTTCGTTTTTGTATTATACGTACATCAGTAGTATAGACTGAGCTATAAACTCGTCTGGGCTGGTCGGTGTTACTTGCCCCATTACTGGCGCGGGGGCTGTTTGTTTTTCTTTAGTTTTCAAGAGTTTTTCCCCCCTCTTCAGCTTGCGACACCCCCGGGATTTCACGCTAGCCACATCCCGAAGGTGAAGCTTGTACAATTCTATAAAATCATTAGAGACACGTCCGCCGTAGGTCCGGCGATGGAAGATACTGGTATTTAGCTCAACACTTTGTATGCATGCATGCCGACAAAACTTGGCGACTTCGACTCCCACGTGATTAATATGTTTTTGCAAGGCGCTTCATATTTTCTTCTTTTACTGTGCTGTGCATATAAATAGTACCCGGTATACACTTTGCGGTCTTCTTCATTGGCGCACCTTCCAATACGTCTCTCGATCATTACGGACATAGTTTGAACCCGAAACCGGCAACAGGCATGCCCTGTAAACACTAATCTGTTCTCCTAGAAATTGCTTCACCCCTTTTCTAACACAACCTTTTCACGTTTACAGCCTCGGCTTACCTACCTCTGTCGACCATTATAGGCATGCACACTACTCGGAGCCGGCAGTGGGCTTGCTGTAAGTATGCTGCCTCACACTTCTACTTCGTAACAATATTAATGCGTACAGGGTTTCTGCGTCTGACGCAGCAACACATAGTGAAGCGATCTCCAGACGGAAAGCGATGACTGATATATACGTAATGTTTTTTGTAGGCTCGTCGCAAGCCGATTTGCCGATTGAGTAGGGGAATTCGCATGCATACATACTTCAAACAGGAAATCACACAACCCTCGTAACATTGGAAGCAAAAGCAGCAACACTCTGTACAGCATCAGTCACGCAACAATTCTTCATATTGCAGCACGTGTGTAGTCCAAACGTCACACAAACCAACTAACAGCAGTATTAGCCCAGACTAGTGATAGAGCAGCAGTGCTCGATAAATAGCCAATGTTGTATGATAAGTACCAGGCAGTAAGCAGTGTAATATGGTATACGTACTTGTACATGTTCCAACTGGTATTTTATGTATCATATGTACACGACCGCAAAACGGTTGGATGGATTGTGGATCGATCGAGCGGTTCGAGGAATCTGGCTGATCAAGGGGATGGACGAAGCGTTTAATATATTGTAGACTTAGACAGCCGTCGTATAGCTGTAGCTCCAACACGCACATCAAGATCAGATCACATCAGATCAAGACCCAAGATCAGATAAAAATCCCAAAAGTCGTCAGAGTACCAGTACTAGATCTCGGGGCCCAGTCAATGACCTTTCGAGTACCAGCCATTTCCAAGGACTCAATACTCAGGGCACCTGAGCTCTGAAATGATTTGAGTCCCGCGAGTCCTTAGGGTACCTTGGCGCCGAAATAACTGAGTCCCGCGAGTCCTTAGGGTACCTGGGACCCGAAATGTCTGAGTCCCGCGAGTCCTTAGGGTACCTGAGCGCCGGAATGACTGAGTCCCGCAGTCCTCAGGGTACCTGAGCACCGGAATGGCTTACTGTAGTCCCTAAAGGTGAAATGACCTGTACCCGCAGGACTGGTACTCTCACGGCCTCTGGATTACTCAATCATCACCCCCCCCCAAAAAAACAAATAATGATCAAGTCAACACATTTTTTTGTTGATTCCCAACACTACTCTACGAGTACGCGATACGCGGGCCAAGAGGATGCAAATACCTGGTATAGACTAACGCGCGATCTATCACCGTGCATATTGATCGCATTGCAGGCCTCTGGGTGAAGCATAGCAATCTCGCCAACAAACAACGCGTTGAACGTCTGTGGTCTTGTTTGCCAGCCCTAACAAAGGATGATTGCTTGTAAAATCGGGTACCTGCCGGCAGTACAGGACACCGAAAGAAGAAACAGAAACACTACGTATCACATGATGAGTTACATATTTCGGAGAGGGTGCGTTCTACACAAAATTCGGCATAACGGCTCCCGGATTTCATACTTTCCTCTAAATATCTAAATATCAGCCTGCCTCTTAATATCCGGTTTCTTACTCTTAGGTGTCCGGTGCTGTATTGAATAGTACCACCTACGCTCGGTGGGTGCTCTTCCTCTCATCGGTGTCGATGAAGGTCCGGTTTGGCGGACCTTGCTTCGCTGTCTGGATAAGTGCAGTGCAGATGCTACGCGCTACACGCTACAGCGATCGCCAGCTTGCAGTACGATGAGCGCGATGAGCTGACTATCTTATCATACTGCTGTAGATTGTGGACATTGACAGCAAAAAACACATATTGGAACTATTAGCGTGTTTGCGATGTACCAACTTTGGTTGAGTAGGAGTTGGGTCGGAAACATACCCCAGGTAATAGTAGTATTGAAACCGTCGAAATCACAATCCAAGGCCAACCCAACCCGTCGAAATCACAATCGATTATCCAAGGCCAACCCAACCCACGAAATATCAGCGAAAACTTAGGTTAGTTTTTTTTCCTACCATTTTTATAAAAAATAAAAAGAACACACGACAGCTGTGAGATCTAGGATTTCGTCGCAACTCATCTTTGCAAGCTGTGTGTGATACTCCGATCGCGCGTGTTACGG
>JAYJMJ010272353.1:0-12698 GCA_036873875.1 Laminaria ephemera | reverse complement strand
AAGTCCGCCTACGGAAAAGACGCGTTCGGATGCGGCAGATGACGCTTGAACCGCAAGGTACTTGCGGGCTAGCATGGTCATACGGGGATAGATGCGCGAGGCCTTTTGCCACCACCCAAAGGGCCCGCCTGCGGCTTCGACCGCACCCTCTCCAACCTCTTCCGACTTATAGAGCGCCCATTCGTTCATGATTTAGTCCCTTTTGGACAGAGTTCGCGCTCCCCTGTCAAAGAAGCCGCGAACGCTAACTCTGTCCAAAAGGGACGAAATCATGAACGCGCTCCCCTGGCAAAGAAGCCGCCAACGCTAACTCTGTCCAAAAGGGACGAAATCATGAACGAATGGGCGCTCTACAAGTCGGAAGAGGTTTCAGAGGGTGCGGTCAAAGTCGCACGCGGGCCCCTTGGGTGGTGGCAAAAGGCCTCGCGCATCTATCCCCATTTTGCCATGCTAGCCCGCAAGTAGCTCCACCTTGCGCGTCATCTCTGGTGTTCTTCTTAAGAAGACTCTTTCTCACAGCCGCCAGCCGCATGAGACCGCCGAGAGACGTTCCGCCAACCTCAGCGTCGGCTTTCATGACCTCTTCTTTTACGGTGCTCGTCTTGGTCCCTTCCTCTGCCCGCGTGGCGTTCTGTTTGGCTTCCTCTTCCACGATGAGGATCTTGACCTGCTTCTCGACCTCGCCAAAAAATATCCTGACACAGCATTCAAAGAGCGCCCAGCATTCTCCAAAGTTAGGCATGGTGGCGATGGGTCGTGATAGTTTCGCATGAACGCGCATAGCGAATGCGATAGCACGATGACATTAGGTCTGAGACACATACCTCCTATATATGTACAAAGTACAAAGTGTATTCACTAAAAACGAAAAGCACAGTCCTTGCGCTAGGGACAGGACGAAGCGTTCGGGCCTAAACACATGCACAATCTCGTATTATACTGTTACGAAGCATGATTACCCCCCCCGCCCCCAGGGGAGAAGGTTGGAGGGTAGAATACAGAAAAAAACAAATGTTAGAAGTAAGGGAAAGGGTAACGTTAGGAAAGAAGGTGGCAGGGTAAAACCATTTAGAGAATGTATAGGAATGAAAGAAGCTAAATGAAAGCGTATTTACACAGCCCAATGGATTTCGCGAATAAGCTGACACTGCAATTTCGTGTAGGGGGCCTGGATCTTCAGAAAGAAGAGGAATACCAGTGGTCGGGAGGAGGAAGAAGATGTACAGACAATATGCCCTTATATGGAAAAGCAAGATAAAGTAGAACTCACATAGTGGGACAATGTTAAATAACAAGGAGGAGCGGGATGTGCTGGAGGAGATGAATAAAACGAACGAATGTGACATGGAGAAGTTTGGGACTCTAAATAAGTCGTTTAGGGAAAACAATCGCTATACAGTAATAATAGTAGATAGATAGTGGTCACAAAACGCGAAACAGGAAGGGGATAAGATAAGCAAACATAAATTATGTAACGTATGGATCACACGTAATGAGGGCCCAAAGGCTGGAGGTGTCTCTATTAGGAGTTAGAACTGTGCTCCGTCTCGAAATGGATGCGTGGTCAATGGTCAAACGACCAGGGCAAACAACAAATTAGTACGCCCCCCCCACCGCACTCACGTGTCTACGTCATCTTCATCGGCCCAGATGGCGCTCTTGGTGCGTGGGTCTAGAATTGAAGACATTCGAGCAATTCGCAAGCGGTTGCCGGCGTGGAGTTTGCTCCCTGAGAGCCTGACCTCATCTTCGGGGTGAACCTCGTGTACATGTTGGACTCCATTGCCCCGGCGCAAGCCCTAGCCTGGAGGACACATAACATATAGCGTGCCAGAGGGTTTTTGTCAAATACAAAATTGGAACTTCAAGTGACCTACCCAGGCATATATACTACTAATGGCCATGGTCGCACTGACATGTAAGGTTAAAGTTTCCTATGCCAGGCAACAACAGACAAAGTAATTACCTCCGGGTATAGCTGCACGTCAACGCTTGCCGCGAAGACGGCCGAGAAGGCGTCGTCGACAATCACGTCGAGAATGCTGATGGTGACTGTCTTCTCCGCCTCCAGCCGCACCTGCAGGTTCTGCCACTTCTTGCAGATGCCAATAACATATTTCAGCACCTGCGTGGGAAAACGGCCCCATAACGGGTGGGTCGTATGGAAACTGGTTGGTTTGGAGCAGGTTTCCCTAAGAGATCGGATAATGGAAGTATTAATAGCACTCGAACCCCTCAATTTTGGTGCCCAGTTTGCTGCAAAATGTTTCGCTGAAATTTAATTTGCGTCTCTGCTTGTTTACTAACCATACCTTCCATTGACCGTCCGACAAGTTGGGCAGTTTCTCCTTCTGCTGGTGTTCGGTCGCCCATTCGCACAGCAGCTTCACAGCCAGTTTGTTCTTGACGAACGCCTCAACTGATTCGGTCGTGGACCACCACCTGATAGGGCAGTGCTTGGGGAGGGTCGTCTTCCTGAGCTGGTGTACCTGCTGCGCTTCATGAAGCTTGGTCAAGGCTGCATTTGAACGGTGGACGTAGGCGATGATCTTGTGCATCTTGCCGAGAAGCTTTGCAGAGAGAGGTCGAAAGAGCCGTACACGGGGCACCAAGGGTGTTCGGTGATACCCTGGTAGACACGTAAGATACTTGCCGTGGGGTTAAAAAACAATGCAATTATATTACCCTAAAGTACTGAAGAACATAACGCCGACCTTAGCCTTGTTAAACTACGTATATTGTTATCAAAACATTCCATGTCCCTAGTACGTTATGCATAAGTCCTGCGAACAAAAGCGCACCAACGCAAACGAAACACATGTCGGGTTGAGACTGACGGCGAATACGAGGGTATTTTACGATAATGATACAGCAAAAATACTCGTGGATATCGAGTAGTAAAGGCCGTACTATAAGGATATTGATAGCGACAACGATAATATCGACAGCGATAACAACATTGTACGCACATATTGCAACCGTACCCTACGAAAAAAACTGTAAAACGTGTAACGCACATCGCTCAGGCGTTTCATGAGAACACCCATGACCAGTTCCATCACATGGCAGATGCATGGCAGCCACTCGATCCTTGTTTGCTTGACGATGGCGTTTTTCTGATTTGCCGCCATGTCCGTTGTCACCGCGGTAACATCCTCCTCGCCAATGCCGTACTCCGCCATAACGGCAAGCAGTGCCTCGGCGAGTCTGTCATGAATCACGAGGGGGGCACGGTAAAGCATTATTCATGTCAGGCAAGGTCTACAAGCAGTGGCGTCATTGTCACAAAACAAACATCTCGATAGCACTTGTTTTGAGTTCGTAACCAACACATTGGATTTGCTGCTCGAGGTGTGCGTTCCATAGTAGGGTGTTGACATTTTACAGCGGTAGTAGTATGTTTACGGTTTCATCTACGCTACTGCTGTACTACTGCGCCCCTTCCCACTCCATTTTTTTCTCACAATAATTTCCAGTAGTTTGTTGCAAACAATGAGGGTGCAGTTCTAAAGGGGTTGACTACTGCAAGATGCAACAAATGCAACAACAGTACCCACATACATGAACGTTCATTTCATTAAACGGCTACGGTTAGGAACTCTGCGTACTGGTTTTGTTTCACTGTATTCATAGTACAACAAGCACCCCCGGAAGACACCAACAACAACGCAATCAAAAACCTGCGATGCCGACAGCATTCAGTGTTATATACACAGATAGATACAAATGCATTGGTACGCTACTGCTACCGTAGTTGGAAAATATCACCTGACGCCAGTATTGGGCCCTGAAAGCTCAAACACGGAGAGGCAGGGCGACTTCAACTCCCAATCTTCGCTGATCCAGTGCGCGGTGATGGCCATCATGGGAATCTCGTTTCCCGATGTCCAGCCATCGCAGGTCAGGCTCATCTTCTGGCCCTTCACCAGCTCCTTCAAACCGATGCGAGCAACGATGGCTGTTTCGGCCAACAGCGTCGACACGGTCCTTCTACATGGGAAGCCCAGGGCCGCCTTCCTGGCGAAACCACGAAGCATAGCTCCAAAGTGCTCCTCCTCCACGACAGAAACTGGCTTGTGCCCACCGACTATAAAGCCGAGGATAAGGCGGGCATGCACACCCGCCTCGTCTTTCGTGATGAATTTCATGATGCCATCGTCTTTCCCTGCGGATTTCGACGATTTGTCGATGGCCTGCTGAGTACGAAATTCGACATACGGAGGATGATTCTTGTGGTGACTCTCCATGTGCTGCGTCAAGTTGATCGTCGCCTTGCAGCTGATCTTGGCTTTCTCCCCACAGCCAGGAATCCGGCACAGAGCGTGCTGTTTGGTGTTGGTGTCCCGGCCCTGCAAGAAAAATTTCCTAATTTTGGACTTCTTGAGCGTGGGGAGAATCCACCTTCCATGGTGGGATGGCGCACCGGACGCCGAGGACATCTGGCGATCGTTACCGTCCTCGTCGTCGTCGTCGCTTTCTTCGGTGTCGACTGGCAACGGCTGCCGCGGTGTGGGTAGACTTACGACACTTCTGCCGCTGCTAGAGGAGGAATAGCCGTCGTCCATTGCACCATCGGCGTCTGCATCGCTGCCTGGACCACTGCCTGCGCCGCTGCCTGCGCCGCTGCCGGCACCGCTGACAGCACCGCTGCCTGCACCACTGCCTGCACCTCTCCTTGCACCGCTGTCTGCACCTCTCCCTGAACTGCTGCTGGCACCCGTGTCATTCATGGTATCTGTTGTGTACACCGTCTACCACGTGTGTAGTGCCCTCTGGGGTCCGTGCTGCTGTTGTGCCTGAGAGTGGGCGGTGCACTCGTGCACGTGTGTCTCGTCGTGTGGAAGAAGCTGCTCGTGATAAATTCCTTTTGGTTGCGCCGCAGGCACGTTTTTTTACAGTTACAACAAAAAACGCCTCTTTTCTATCGGAAATTAATCAACTAATCATGATTATGATGATTATTCAACTAATCATCATTAGTTGATTAATGAATCATTAATCAACAAAACTTAATCACATCAATGATTAAAATTAATCACCTAATATTAATCGTAATCAACACGTGATTATGAGTTGATGTACATCCCTAACAGTGGGTGCCTCGATCTAAGAGCACCCAATGTACGACGACTTGGGGCGCGTAAGAGCGGTAAAATCGGCATGTCCCACCCATCTACATCAAAAGCTATATATGACCCATTGTGCAGCTAAGAGCGCTTGTTTGGTCTCTTCAACGTGTTCTCTTAAATCGGCGACCCATTATGTACCATACCTGCATCTTCATTTCAAGAACTATATACCCTTGCTCAGTCACGGGAAGGTGACATTTTCCTTCCATCTGCCGAGAGATTCGCTTCATATTTATACACTGCGTACAAGAATAGACCACAAAATCGTGCAGTACCCTGAAGAACCGATTTCCTAAATTGAGAATGGCCCTTCCGATGAGAACGAACAACTACTGTATATATAAAAATAAAAAATACAATACAGCTGTGAGATCTCGGATTTCATCGAAACTCATATTTTCAAGCTGTGTGTGATACTCCGATCATGCGTGTTACGGGTTATGTATGTCCTCATGAAGGATATACGTCGGCGACTCTCCTTGGTACTAGTTAGCACCAGGGTCAACAGTCAGTGTGATACGAAGACGCCAGTCTTAGTCGAGCTGTGCACGGAAACTAAAAACTTCTTAGACGGGGACAAAATCTGACTGCTATGGGACGCAAAACTATTTATATGCAGTCTTACTACCGGTGAGGGGACGGGGGACGGGGGGTTGGATATTTTTTAAGGTACAGTAGTGTTTTGATCGCATTAACTGCCTGTTCGGTATGGTACCTATAGTGGTGATGGGGACCAGGCATGCGGTGGCGTTTACTGGAATATGAACCTTCCAGTCCATTATTATCTAATTGATTCGCAGTCACTACGCTTGAGTACACTGGGTATCTTATTCTAGATGCGGGGAAATGCAACGTGTGGCGAGACTAGCGGTTGTTTTATCTCACCGTTGTACTGTGTTCAACTTGCTTTTACCAGGAAGTTTATCGTATGAATAGTACAGTCGTGGTCCCACTTTAATGTGGTCCCTTTTAGTTCGGGGTTCCACTTAAGCGCGGGGAAAATCTCTTGTCACCACTTCATCCCACTTCAGTGCGCCTCCCGTACTTGTGTGGGACCGGTCCCACTTTAGTGCCGCAACCGCATTAAAGCGGGACCTTCATGCCTCCACATCACTACGTAGATAGCAGCAACAGTAGCAGTATCCGCACAAACATGACAGCAGCAGGACGAAGAGGATGTAGCAGAGGCTACGTGACTGGATGAGCGCGACCTGATGACGGGGAACATTAAAGACTCGATCTCAGAGAAGGGTGATGATGATAGCCAGAGCGAGGACTACGTTGTTGCGAATGGGGGGGGTCGGGGGCATCGCTTCGCCGCCGTCTTACGAGCAAGTTTCATTGCAATTCGGTTGCCTCCAGAGTTTTGCGGAGTCGTGTAACGATGATGAGGCCGTATACTATCTGCAGAAGGTCAATATGTCGTTTATCGAAGCCTATGCTTCCAAACCAGCGCAGCAGGCAGACATTCGGGAGTTCGGGAGCGCATGATGGATTTAGCCTGCAAGCCGTAGTGCTGTGAGGTACATGGTGTCGAAGGGCAATGCTGTGCGTAATCCTCCTACTACAGTAGTACGATATACAGAGTAGTACTGCTGTAGTACAGTTGTACTATTCGTAGATACGGGCGCCGTGCGTGAGGACGGATGCATGCGCGTTCTGCAGCCGAGCTCTGTCAATCAGCGGTGCAGACTGAGTAATTGTACAGTAAAAAACACGTGTATAAACATTAAGCAACCCAACGTTTCTCCAAATATTCTGGTGTACAGCAGTGCATCGCACACGGGGGCTTGGCGGCCCCGATCAATTCATCATGACTGCCTCAATATCTCTCAAACACATTCGTGCGCCCCCACGCTAGTCAGAGTAGCTTGGAGTCTAATATTTCCCATATATTCCACTTGAGTGCGGTACCGCACTCAACCGGATGAGTGCGGGGTCCCACTTAAGTGCGGTTATATTCGTCTGGCGACCGGCCACAACTGTACAGGGTAATCAGCTTACCCCCATAAGAGTCAGGGAACGTTGAAGGGAACAGTGCAGGGAGCGTTAATGCAGAACGGACTGTCGGCCAGTACAACAACCCGTAAAGTACATCTGCCCGTAGCATGGGCATTGTTCCGTGATAACGAGGTGACGGTGAGCCCTACCTCAATCACTCATTTTCTCTTATTTTCTCTCCCTTTCACTCTTCTCTTCTGCTTTTCATTTCTCTTTCGTTTCCACTTTTGGCCTACAAACGCCACATTCCAAACTATCATACTTCTTCACAAGTGATCATGACAGACACTAGGTGCCAACCTCTGCAACTCTTATCACAGAGACAGAGCCACGATGCGCATCATTGTACTAGCGTTTTTGTTTTTTTTTTAGTTGTTATATTATATTCGTTTTGAGTATTAGTCAATGGTGTACATTTCTGACTGTTTTTCTGACCGCATCACTTATATTGTTTGAATGACATATTTTCCGCACTCCGTGTCAACTGTTATACATTTTTGAAAATACAGTTAGAGGCAACAGTCATCGATCGCATGAAAAAAACGAAACCAGGGTTGGCAGTTTCGAGAAACAGGTATATATGAAATCGGTATTTTTGCGATACTTATTTTTTCTCGTCCAACAAGCCCTGTCCCACATGTGATCTACGGGTATCCACGCACCCTACCGTAGGCGTAAATCGAACATATGTGAGGCTCCTATTGGGGAGGACCATAGTATTCAGGACTTACGATATACACAAAAACCTATATATTCCAATTTGTTTGCTAACCATATTTGGCCCTGATTATTATGTTCCCCCGTAATAGCGTGAGGAACTCTATACCTCACCCAATCCTGAAAATTGACTTGAGAAAGAACCAACACGCAACCAAAAACAATCCCGTGGCCTATATACACTCGTATGTACCGCGTGTGTGCACAAAACGAATGATACTGTTCGACCCAAATGGAATAATTTCTACGGTATTGGCAACTGCAGTACCTCAGACAAAGAGCTTCGCCGGTCAGATTTAATCCAGCTAAAACGTGCTACGACGCCTATCGCAACACCCGTCGGCCCTAGCGAAGGAGTTAGGTTATTCCCTCTTGTCCTGAGAAACCTTTCCTGTGTTCCAGCTTCCGGGCAACGCTCGGCTTTTCTGTCATTGCTGCCCATTAACAAAGATCCATGAACGGTAAATTTAGCCCTCTACTGCTGTACAGTGAATATTCACATACCAATCATCTATTGTCAACAACCATACGGGCTCATGCTGTGAGGTACGTTCTTCCATGAAGTCCGTCCCGCAAAACATTGAATACACTTGCCGGCAGACGTGTCGGCCTTCTCCGCGAGCGACTCAGTGCTATTCCAGCCGAACCAATTCTCCCCATGTCTTTTGGACGTATTGGTTGCTGCCACTTGCTACGCCGCAACATCGCACTGGGGGGGGGGGGGGGTGCTTATTTGTTGCTTGCCTTAGTCATTTAACCATTGACCACGCATTCCTTTCGAGACGGAGCACGGTACTGGGGGTGGAACATTTACCAAGCATGAGTTTGGGTGAGACCACAGGCTTCATTTTGTAGTCTATTGTTCTGTGGTCCTTGTTCATGCGTTTATTGCTGCAAATACCTCGTCGACCAAATATACCAGCAAAAGCAGTGGCCACGGCACCTCACTCAGAGCTTGCCACGTTTTTCGCCATCCGACACCACCCACCGCAAGCAGAGGTCTGTAGCAGACACGTGCAACGAGATGATTTTCTGCAAGTTTTGACTAACATTTTTTTTCTGATTGACTGGCTTTCTAACCGAACACCAACCCCTATACCGTCAGTGTGTCCGCACCAAGGTTCATTTTAGGCCTAGGCAATTGGATTTCTCATCGGCCCAAGCTTGCACGTATACAAAAAAACAGGTTATGGAGGCGGAGAGGTTCTCAAGTGAGGAGCCTCAGCAAACGTACGCGTACCCCTTCCGTAGCATGGGTGGGCAGCCACTACGATACCTCCGGGTTCTACACGGTATTATATAGGACGACCAACCACCCTACATAATAAGCAGAAGCAGCCGCTATGATAAAATACCATACCAACCCCCACCAACCAGATATAAAAATCCCCACCATCGCTTACCACCCATCACCAAAAGCAGAAGCCTCCACGGCACCTTGGCGTTTATCACCTTGTTCGGAACGCATCACCAACCACCCCCAAGAAGAAGCAACCTCTAGGATGTGAACCGTGCTATGGTATAGGTAGCACTTCTTGGTCGAACTATTTCTCACTCCCAAACCGAGCAACTAACCAATATCGTAAGAATAGCTTTTGAAATTCTAGATGTTTTCGTTTTATACGTAGGCTGTGGAATTGGCATTCGGGTTGCGCTGTGTGGTTTTTAAAGTCAGGTTTTGGGTTGGGCGAAGAGCTTCCCAAGTGAGAAGACTCAGCAAATTTGGAGCTACAGGCGCCGTAGCATGCACCGTATCTGACCGCCCACCACCAACAGAAGCAACCACTACGACACCTCACCAATTCTTTGCAAGCAGAGGGAGGTCGCTACGATATCTGACCAACCACCACCAACAGAAGTGACCACCAGGATACCCCAACGATTACCACCGTCTTCGGCACCCAACACCGATCACCGCAATAAGAAGCAACCGCTACGATGTATCACCGACCAACATAATAAAATCAGGCACTTTAATATCTTAGTGTTTAGCACTCTCGGCGGCACCCACACCAACCACCCCCAAGACGAATAGCAGCCACTACGTTACTTTAGAGGTTTCAACTGTGTCCACGGTACCCTCACCAAGCAACCAATACAGAAGCTACGCCTAAGAGGTCGTACCAATATCAACAAACAGAACGAACCGCTACGACATAGGACCAAGCGTCCTACGGAGAACAGTCACTTCGACACCTTTGCGGTACTCGCGCTCTTCGGCACCCTACACCAGCCACCTCAAATTTACAACCAACCGCTACGATATATATGAGTTTGCCACGATCGCCAGCACCCATAGCCAATGCCCTCAAGCACAAGCAACCTATGTGCTGCCTCGCCAACCACAGCAAGCAGCAGCAACCATTACCTACCACAGGTTTAGCACGGGCTGGCCAAATCATGTCCGACCGACAGGGTTCCAGAACTGACGAACTACGCAATGTCGCAGGATTCCCGTTTCTGCTGATATACCTAGCTCTATGACAAGTATTGATCGGGTTGCACGTTACCCGCTTCTCAAAGATAGGTTTCGGGTTGGGTACAGAGCTCATAAGACGAGCCATATAAGATGCCCGTTGTACACGTACCGTGGCATGCATCAGCAACAGCATCCACTACGACACCTGACCAATCACCGCAAGCAGAAGTTGACGCTACAATTTCGCCACCACCAGCAGTGACCGTGTTTCAAAATCAGGTTGGGCGGGGTACAGAGCTACTCATGTTCAGGAACCATATAATAGGTTATGAGCACCCTTACGGTAGCATACGTCAGCCAAAGATAGAACACCTTACCAATTACCGCAGGCAGAGGCGGACGCTACGATACCGGCCCCGGCAGCCGTGACAACACCGACAACCAACTTGCTGGCCGTGCTGGTATCCTCCGTCAACACGGAATCGCCACATGAACCACAGGTGATGGATACATCATTTTCGGTGGCCAAAGAGAAATCACCGTTCTCGACGAAGTCACCTTGCCAAAAATTAAAATAGGCAACAAACGGATCGATGGGGATATTTACAACGGAATTTTTAGGGTAAGAAGCCAGTCGTAGCTATGTGGATATTGACGAAGAGCATCATGGCAATATGACGCCAGTCGCAGCAACAGACATATTAGAGATAGACATCATTGGAATCAGCAGCCAGCCCCAGCGATGGGGATCGCAACGACGGATATGATCGGAAGAACACGCCAGTCGCGACGATGGGGATATAAACGGTGCATATAATCCGAATGAGCCCCCGTCGCAGCAGAACGTGTATTGTCGACGGAACTTGATGGGAATTTAGAGCACGTCAGCCGCAACGACGCGGATTTTAACCATGGCGATAGCAACTCTCCTAGGAATAGGGCGTTGTGGTATCTGGGACTCGCGGCTTGGAAATAATTGGGTTATCTTCGGTTAAAAACCAACCAGCTTTCTCGGTCTCTAAAGCGAGGCTACGATGATTGGTTCACGTTCCGGACTTCTTTGTCCAGCGACTTAAATTTACTCGCGCGAAGTATGCTACGGTAGCGGAATCACCATATTGTTGTTTGGCTCTTCACTTGAGGAGCAAAGCAATGCCACCCAAAACCGTGCCTGGAGACGATTTTTTTTTTGTAACCCGTCGAACAACCCCATGGCCTCCATGTATAACGAATGCTATTGCAGGAGAGCGGAGGTCCTACAGGTTTGGGGTTGTTCCCAGATGTGGAGCGCAGTCGGTCGGACCGGATTTCGCCAAAAGTGCTTTGTACCTCTCTGGCAGCACGCTTCTCGCGCAAGCGGCTACCCGTTTAGGTTTGACCTTCCCAGTTAAGCGACGTGAGACGCCGGGCCAACAAAATATTTAATTTAGGCAATTTCTGGCGACGGCGAAGTTTTTGGTACGTGATGAAAGCGGGGGTGAACACCCTACCGTAGCCTTGGTTTTTGCAATGGACGCCATACGTCCAGCCGCCCACGACACAATCTTAACACAAGGAACCAAAACTCTTCCAATTCCCCCGCGATATTTACTGAACTCCCAGCGCACTATGAACTAGCGGACGCATGGCCCCAGAATGTGGGTTCTTCTGTTTGGACGAACAGGCAAGCGCCGGGGGTTGTTTACAATACGGATGCTGTCGGTGGCATCCGAGCTTCAAACCCTCTTGAGAACAAGATATCCAAATCAACGGCATCATCGTAAGGTAGTACCACCCGTTTAAGAGAACTTAGTGTGAGCGCTCGGGACTTATTAGTAACTGTAACAGCCCCGCAATGATACGTTACTCCATTGAAGAAAGTGAGCTCGTTCTGACTACAATGCAAAGGTAAGAATGGCGTACGAATAGCGCGAGGGGAATAAACGGAGATGTTTTCAACGTTCGGGGGAGACGATGTCTCTTGTCAGCCCCGTCTTTCGTACGCTGATCCTGTTGAACGAAATACGCCTGCTACGATAAGAGTGAGTGTCAATTGGGGATCTCGATACCTCACGGGAATACTGGCGCTGACGACAAACGTACGCTCATATCCATGGACCTTTCCATGGCCTAGATATCTAGCAAATAGTCCAAACGTATTGTTCAACAAACTTGGGCTTCCCCAGTGAAGTAACCCTGTCGGGCAGAAACATAATATTGTCCATGCAAGACAATTTGTCCACAATTTTGCCAGCACCCAGGTTCATTTTTCTCAGGGTACAGGTATGCGTTCCGAAATCCAACTACACCGTTAAAAGGCCTGTCTCCAGGTGCAACTTCTCATGGAGAGAAAAAAAAAAAAAAGTTTATTTTTTTGTCTTTATCCTAGATAAACCGGAAAAACTTGTATCGTTTCTGTAGGGGGTATCGTTTTGTGGACCACCAATATCTCA
>JAYJMJ010272352.1:0-31417 GCA_036873875.1 Laminaria ephemera | reverse complement strand
CTTCTACACCGTCATCTATGCCATCATTATCTGAGTCGGTATCAAGATAGTTTGGAACACCATCACCGTCTGTGTCACCGGGTTCCAGTGTATCCGGAATGCCATCGCCATCAGCGTCGACATCAAGATAGTCCGGCGTACCGTCACCATCGGTGTCTACCGGCTCGGCTGCCTCTGCTGCGTCGTCGACTCCATCACCATCGGCATCTGTACCACCGGTGACATCAACATCATAAAGATCATCGATGCCATCGTTGTCTGCATCATTTCCGGTGACCTGCGCTTCTACACCATCAGCAATACCATCGTTATCTGAATCTGTATCCAGATAGTCCGGTGTACCATCACCATCGCTGTCGACACTACCCTCGATCGCATCCGGGATACCGTCATCGTCTGAATCTGTATCGAGCGCATCCGGTGTACCATCACCATCGCTGTCCAGTGTATCGGATGCACCGAAGCTGTCATCGACACCATCGTCGTCGTTATCGGTACCGCCACCACTATCAACATCGTAGGTGTCGTCTATGCCATCACCGTCAGCATCATTGCCGCTGACCTGGGCTTCTACACCATCCGCAATGCCATCGTTATCTGAATCAGTATCCAGATAGTTCGGGACACCATCACCGTCTGTGTCACCGGGTTCCAGTGTATCCGGAATGCCATCGCCATCAGCGTCTACATCAAGATAGTCCGGCGTACCGTCACCATCTGTATCTACCGGTTCGGCTGCCTCTGCTGCGTCGTCGACTCCATCACCATCGGCATCTGTGCCACCAGTGACATCAACATCATAAAGATCATCGATGCCATCGTTGTCTGCATCATTTCCGGTGACTTGCGCTTCTACACCATCTGCTATGCCATCGTTATCTGAATCCGTATCCAGATAGTCCGGCGTACCATCACCATCGGAATCGACATTACCTTCTATCGCGTCCGGAATACCATCGCCGTCTGAGTCTGTATCGAGTGTATCCGGGGTACCATCGCCATCAGTATCCTGCGTATCAGATGCTCCGAAGCTGTCATCAACACCATCGTCGTCTGCATCGGTACCGGTGCCACTGTCTACATCGTAGGTATCATCGATACCATCGCCATCAGTATCATTGCCGCTGACCTGGGCTTCCACACCATCTGTAATGCCGTCATTATCTGAATCGGTATCCAGGTAATCCGGTACACCATCCCCATCGGTATCACCTGGTTCCAGCGTATCAGGCACGCCGTCGCCATCGGCATCGACATCAAGATAATCCGGTGTACCATCACCATCGGTGTCTACCGGTTCGGCCGCCTCTGCTGCGTCATCGACTCCATCACCATCGGCGTCTGTACCACCAGTGACATCAACATCATAAAGATCATCGATCCCATCGTTGTCTGCATCATTTCCAGTGACCTGTGCTTCCACACCATCAGCAATACCATCGTTATCTGAATCCGTATCCAGATAGTCCGGTGTACCATCACCATCACTGTCGACGTTACCTTCTATCGCATCTGGAATACCATCGTTGTCTGAGTCTGTATCGACTGCATCAGGGGTACCATCGCCATCGCTGTCCAGTGTATCGGATGCACCGAAACTGTCATCAACACCGTCATCATCTGCATCGGTACCGGTGCCACTATCCACATCATAGGTGTCGTCTATGCCATCGCCGTCAGTATCATTACCGCTGACTTGTGCCTCTACACCGTCGTCAATGCCATCGTTATCGGAATCACTGTCCAGATAATTGGGTACACCATCACCATCGGTATCACCCGGTTCCAGCGTATCAGGGATGCCATCGCCATCAGCGTCGACATCTAGATAATCAGGTGTACCATCACCATCAGTATCCACCGGACCGGCAGCTTCGGCTGCGTCATCGACTCCATCGCCATCAGCGTCTGTACCGCCAGTGACATCAACATCATAAAGATCATCAATGCCATCGTTGTCTGCATCGTTACCAGTGACCTGTGCTTCTACACCATCTGGTATGCCATCGTTGTCTGAATCTGTATCGAGGTAATCCGGCGTACCATCACCATCCGAATCGCCATTACCTTCTATCGCATCCGGGATACCGTCGTTGTCGGCATCTGTTTCTTCCGCATCCGGGATACCGTCCCCGTCAGAATCGGTTGTGTCACTGGCTTCGATGGCATCATCGACACCGTCACCATCGGCATCAGTACCACCCGTTTCATCGACATCATAATTGTCGTCAATTCCATCACCATCAGTGTCGGTGCCCGACACCATCGCCTCGTCAGCGTCAGTGATACCATCGTTATCTGAGTCAGTGTCCTGATAATCCGGCTGCCCGTCCTGATCTGAGTCAGCATCACCTTCGATAGCATCCGGTATACCGTCATTGTCTGAATCAGTATCGATAGCGTCAGGTGTACCGTCGCCATCCGTATCAGTCGCGACAGTCGTTACCGTAGTATCGTCCACACCATCGCCATTGGCGTCTGGCCCGCCAGTCTCATCGACGTCGTACGCATCGACAATGCCGTCGCCGTCAGAGTCCGTCAGGTCAATACCGGATTCATCCTCATCCGTTATACCGTCGTTATCCGAATCGCTGTCCAGATGATCGGGAACCCCATCGCCATCGCTGTCGGTTGGATCCAACGGATCACCACCAAATTCAACCGCATCGGGGATGCCGTCATTGTCTGAATCAGTTTCCAGATAATCGGGTGTGCCATCGCCATCAGCGTCAGCCAGGGTAGTTATCCCGCCGGGACCGAACTCGAGTACATCAACCATACCGTCGTTATCAGTATCGGCACTGACCAACGCAAGGTCGACTGTCAGGTTCGAGAAATCATCGTTGGTCTGGAAGTCAGCGATAGGGATTACATTATCGCCAACGGGTTCATCACCCATCGGTGCTGTGCCCGGCGCACCGGCGGTTGAACTTAAGGTAATTAGATCGCTTTGCACGCCATCTACTGTGATAGTACCGGTGACCAGCGCATTATGATCAACTGTCTGATTGTTATCATCGTTGGCACTCTGACCATTCACCGCCGCTGTCCATCCGGCAAACGGGCCATTGAATAGAGAAGCTGGTAGTCGAACGTAGTAGTCGCCCGCCTCCAAAATATCAAACAAATATGTACCTGATGTAGTCGTCGTCGTTTCCAATACTGCATCGGTATTGAAATCCAGTAACTCTACCGTTGTACCGTCAGGTGCCGGTAGATCTATGGCCGGATCATAGACGCCGTTGTTATCCATATCAGCGTAGACATAGTCACCGATAGAGTGCGATGCAACTATAACGATAGCGCGCTTGGACAGCACGTATTGCGCAGCTGGCAAAGTGCTGGAATCAACACCAAAGACATTGGTATAGGCATTACCCGCCGCGTTGCCGCTGGCTTGCAGCGTGACTTCCATTTCCATACCCTGGCGCGGATCTCCGTTGGTTTCCAATTCATAATTAGAGACAAACTTGATCGCCGTAACGTCGGCAAAGGCGGTCGGGCAACTGCCCCCCAGACTCGGATTGATAAAACCCGCCCCGTCGTATTCACACCAGTTGCTGTTGTTCGCATCACCATCATGATCGATAGTTGCCGAACTATCGGATGAATAATACAACGTACCCAGAGTTGGGAACGGATCACCACCACCCGGTATTGTGCCATCAGTCCACGTTAGCGTTGGCTCGCCGGTCAGTTGCAATGTACCGGCAAAGTCCGATGGAGGCGTGCGCGCTGCACTATTGCCTCCGTCACCCATGTACGGCAGTACATTGATCACTACCGGATTCGAAATCTTTGCAGCGTTGCCAAAGTTAACCCACGAAAACGTGTACACCTGATCATCATTGGCCAGGTCAGCGGGCACATCAACACTGGCGGCTGCCTGCAAGCTGCCAGCCTGTCCCAACACGACTGTCTGGCTGGCCGGAAGTGTCTGTACCGAGTTGCTGGCAGCGACGGTGGCGGTATTAACCGCAGACGTACCTGCAGGTGCAGTGGAATCAGACGCAGTACAAAAAATAATCGGATCAATTGAACCAAACGAATGACGATCACCCAACGACCAACGCAAAGTTGTCTTACCCGCAGTTGGCGTGTTGTAAAGAATCTGGGTAGGCGCTGTCGCGTCTGGCGTACTCAAAGTACATGCCTGGCTATAAATCAATTCCGCAGGCAACACATCTTCCACCACCATATCGCGCGCAGTAGCACCGGCCGGTAGCTGGGAGGTAACAACCGGCTCCAGCTTCCAGACGACATCCCCGCCAGCAAGTACGGTGGTTGATACACCCGGGCTTGCTTCGGGCAGATACGTGGACTTTGCTACATCCACCACCGCCCGCACCAACGTGACGCGATCACCACGACGACTGCTACTCTCAGGTGACGGCCAATAGTTATTACTAGTCCACCCCGGTAGATACTGGTCAGTCCGCCAATCACCGAACGCTGCAAGGGCAGTACCGATCGGGATATCATCAGTGTCATTTGGTCCGCCATAAAACGTTGATCGCGGCATCACCGGCACATACACCCGATAGTCATTCCCCGGAGTGAGTTCGGTACCCGTATTGACCTGTACCGTGCGTATCATATTGACGTTGTCGATTCCGATACTGGTCGGATCATCCACCCAGGTCAGCGCCGGCGCATCACACAGAGTTGAGCGCATACTCGACCACTCACCTTCGTAGCGTCCACTCACTGAGTTGAAGTCAGCGGCACCATCAGCGTTGTTATCCAGAGGGTTATCACCAGTGAAAGTCGTTGTGGCGTATTGCACCTTCCAGTCACCCGCGGTTGCACCACCGTGCGCGCTAATATAAGCGTAGGTGCCCGGAGTACCGCCGGTATTGCCGCGATCAGTAAGCTGTTGCGTGCTATTGTCAAAGCGCACACACATTTCAGCGTTGTCCAGTGGCACCGTACCGCTGTTACCAACGTGCAGTCGGTAGATAAAACTCTTACCGGGTTCAATTGAGCCATCACCCGCGTGCCAGTTCGAGAGCAGCGGCTGCGCCCAGAAGCTACCGGTATCGTTAGCGTGACTCGCGACGTAGAGGTCACCACCGCCACCCGCAGTAATCTCAAGTGGGGTAGGACCAGCGCAGTTATTGCTCGCTGATCCATCCGGCATGGCTGTGCCATTGTGACCGGGCTCCAGTCCTCCGGCGTAGTTTGAGGCTCCGGTATGATCTAAAGGATCAAAGTCACGAAGACAATTGGTGACGTTTATTGCACCACTTAGCGGTGTGGCATTTTCACGCTCTACCTCTGACAACGGCACAAAAATCTGCACACGATAGGCCATACTGAAATAGGGACCAGCCGCCAGCGAAGTCCCGTTTACTGTCTTGGCAGGATATCGGCTACCCGAAGTATCCACATTATTCGCAGTTAAACTCCATCCGCTAAGCGGATCGCCACTGATCGCACATGAGCCGGAATCAACAACATGTTCTTGTACCACACGGTCGGTGCGAATGGCTTCATTACCCCACACTGCCGATCCCCAGCCAGACGGATTCGGTATACACTCGCGGATCGCGTACTCAAACGGGTAAGCGGTTGTCCCGTCACTGGCCACCGCCGTCACATCCGGGGTAAACGTAAAACTATCAGTCAACGCCGACACTCCGCGACCACCGCGCTCTGCATCAGCCGACAACATGATCGTTGTCCATAAATAGAAACCGGTTTCAGAACCGCGCCCGGTACCCATGTCGTGCTGGGTGATACCCCCTTTCCACATACCCACCTGATTAGCAATCAGATCCCACGCCGGCGCAGAAGATATGCTGTAGGTATTGGCATCGACAAAAGGCACATCCGCAACCACCTGCACACCGGTAGCATCAAGCGCATATACTTTTTGTGTGGTCGTATAGGTCGCGTCATTAAGCGAATCTGCCAATGGCCTCACTGGCACCGTAAACGACTTCTGGTCACCATTACCCATAGTGCCCAGGTTGCACAGAAGAGTTAGAGAACCATCAGGGTTAGTGCTGATTGCTGCCGGTGGAGTATCTCCTCCCGGGCCTTGTGGCGGCGCCAAACATGCCACAGGGATCTCGTCAATCTGCATGTTTGCACCCGCACCGGGCGTAATTGTCTGTTCGAAAATGACAGTCGCAAAATCCGGATCACCGGCTTCAATGCCGCTGGCAGCAATCGACCACGCATAATTGACCACGTCGGCAGTACGTACCCGGGTGTCATTGTCAGCACAGTCGTCACCGGGGTCAGTACACGTACCGGTGGTGTTGAACGGCGCGCTCCCTGAAAACACCCCTTGCGCAAAGTAACCCAGCGACAGTTCGCCCGCCGCATAAGTGACTTGGGCAAAACCAAAGGTTAACCAGAAAAGTAAAGCGCCGAATACCGGCAACCTGAATAATTTTTCACCACAAAAAGACAGGTGATTCCGATTTGTTCGATCAGCGCGCTGCACGACCACGCCAGTTAGTTCAACTGCCATGAAATTGTACTCCTCTCAATCTACTGTGTGATCACGCGGCGAAAATCTTACTCTATGATCTTTTTGATACTGATTAACTGTAGGCCAGTGCCTGTACACACGGCCGAAAGTTGTGACTACGTCGGCACAGTCAACATCTATACCAGTGTTTTATAGGAAGTGATCTACACCATAACTGACTGCAGCAACGAGCATTAAAACAGAAACAACACCCATCGAAATTGACGCTACAACTACACGCTAATTGCGCAATTAAACAACTGCTTACTGAGATCAATGGAGAGCAAAAGCGACGTAGAGAAAGTGAATTTGAGCATCGAACTTTGTTTCAACGCGACCATGTAAACAAATGTAACGCGAGGGAAAAGCTTCTTTAAAATCACTTTAAAAATGAACTACATGAATGCAACACAGCCTTAAACACAGTTTATTGTCGGGTGATTCGCATCACGACTAACATCATCTAAAACGATTACTGCTATTTGTACTTTCAACAGTCTGAGACTTTCCAACAAACCCCATCGAGGGCGTCATCACTGTTGCTGATTCATCGCCCTGGAAACACAGGTGCGCGACCCTATTATTTTTATGGCCCATGCACCCCGTGCCAACCTCACCCGCAACGGGGCGCTTACCGATCAGCATAACTAATCACCAGCAATGAAAAGCAAGGGACGCGCTGTAGAGTAATTATCCCTGCAGCCATCAGATAAAAGCTGCACTATTGGACTTGTGTACTCACATCGATAGCGGGATTTATTCGACAAAATAATTTTCTACTCTGCCAGTTTTATGGCGATAAGCATGTGCATTGAACCAATACACATCTATTCCGTTTCTTAGGCGTGCCAATCAAAAGAGTTTCATACTGTCCTGCTTTCGTCGTTAAGGTGTACTTAGTTAAGCGCCTCTACCAACGATGCTTCGTATTGCTCTGTCTTATCAAGATTAAAACCTTCATGTATTTCTGCAACGGTACCATCACGGTTTATAACCACGCTGGTGGGCATGCCTTTGACTTTAAATTGATCCGCTATGACACCGCTGTCGTCGTAACCGATTATAAAATTAGATTCCAGTTCATCGGCAAACTGACGAGCCAGGGCATGGTCAGTATCCAGTGACACCGCAATCACCTTGAGCCCCTTCTCTTCGTAGGTGGTTTGCATCTCTTTCATCCATGGAAACGAATCACGGCACGGGCCACACCACGTCGCCCAGAAATCAAGATAAACCACCTCTCCACGAAACTTTGAAACGGGCACCTGCCCGTCATCGGTTGCCACCATAAATTCTACCGGCGTATCCCATTGCGGGCTTGGCTCTGCGGCGGCTGTAGATTTATGGAGAGTCGGAACCGGTGGCTGCTCCGGCGGCTCAGATTCGCTACAAGCTACAAGCACAGCTGCCACTAGCAAAACCATCAACCTTGTTCGACCTGCGATGCTTTTTCGACTGCTGTGTTTTTCAAAAACTCTTTTCATATCAATCTGAAATCCTGAACCTGTGTTATCCACTCTTATTGTTCCTACAGCCTTCCAGCCATTCCTTGACTGCAGCTTGCTGCAAAACAGTCTTCATATAGTCACCGGCCGCACCGGAGACCGGAATGCGGTAGGTGTTAAACCTTAATACCACTGGCGCATACATAGCATCCGCTATTGAATACGTACCAAAAAGCCACGGCCCGTCCTGTGCAAAATTCTGACGACAGGAATCCCAAAGCCCCTTAATTCTGGAAATCTCGATCTCTGTTGCGGCATCCGGCTTAAAATCAGGCACCCGCCCGGTACAATCCTGCGGCATTGTTGAACGTAACGAATGAAACCCGCCATGCATTTCAGCGCACACAGATCGAGCGAAAGCGCGAGCCCCCGGATCTTCCGGCCAGCCACCGGATTGCGGGTATTGCTCCGCCAGAAATTCCAGAATAGCCAGACTTTCCCACACAGGCGTTTGGCCCGAAATCAGAATTGGCACTGTACTACCGGCCCCGAAGCGTCGGATATTGTTACCTGTTTCCGGCGTACCTAATGCAATCTCGGTTTCAGCAAAAGGAATCCGGTGATTCTTCAGCCACACCCATGGCCGCAACGACCAGGATGAGTCATTTTTAGATCCAATAATCAGATGCAAATTATCCAAAGCGCCGCCTTGTCGTTACGTGCGCGAAACCAGCGCAGGTGGATACCACTATTGTACTCGGCAACCCGCCTACTGTGACTGTCGTTTTCTCCGGTTGTTCAAAAGAAAACACCCGCATTCTCTGAGAGCGGCTTATACTGCGTAGACTCTCTTTCTGCATACCCGATAATGCAACGCAACGGTTACACAGCTTGACCAATCTGGCGCAGGCCTTCCAAAGGCTTCCAAGCAATACCAAAGGTGCACTGATTCTATTGCTTGCTGCAGCAGGCTTCACGATTATGTCAACGCTGATCAAGCTCACCGGGCAGCGTCTTCCGGTTGTCCAGATTATTTTTATCCGACAGCTGGTCATGACTCTTATCATGGTGCCACGCTTTTATAAAGACTTTCCACAGTCACTCCATACCAATCGCCCGGGACTACAGGTACTCAGAATATCGGTCGCCTTGATCGCAATGCTGGCTGGCTTTACAGCCGTTATCAATATGCCATTGGCAGACGCCACCGCCATTGGTTTTGCTAAAAGTTTTTTTGTCACTATTTTTGCGATACTGATACTACATGAAGCGGTGGGGCCCAGACGCTGGATGGCGACTATCCTCGGGTTCTGCGGAGTATTAGTGATGCTGCAACCCGGCAGCGACGGTTTTTCAATCTATGGCGTGTATGCCGCGGTTGCGGCTGTCGCGGCTGGCCTGGTGATGGTCATCATTCGATTACTGTCCCGCACAGAAGCACCCGCCACCATACTTATTTATCAGGCGGTTGGAGTCGGGCTGGTATTGGCAGTTCCCGCGTATCTTTACTGGGTACCCCCTACCTCGACAGAATGGATACTGATGATTTCCATAGGCGTGGCAGGGTACTGGTCACAAATGGCTAACATTTATGCCTACAAGTTCGGCGAAGCTTCATTACTTGCACCTATTGAATATACCCGCCTTATCTACGCCACAATAATCGGTATCATCGTATTTGGAAATTACCCTGCCCCCGCCACTATTGTTGGCGCAGTGATTGTCGTGCTGGCTTCTGCCTACACGATTCACCGGGATGCCGTGGCAAAACGCACCACTGACAGCCCACCCCGTGAGACATAGTCCTCTCAGAAAGTACGCAAGCTGAACGCTGATCTACAAAGGCATATTCCACGTAATATTGTACCGTCACCGGCAGCGCTAAAAAACAATGAAAACTCTTGTACCCATCCTCGGAGATCAGCTTTCGCTGGATATTGCATCACTACAGCAGGCCGATCCTAAAAACACCATCGTGCTGATAACAGAGTGCCGTGAAGAAGCGACCTACGTAAGGCATCATCAAAAAAAACTGGTGTTTGTTTTTTCTTGCATGCGCCACTTTGCGCACCTTCTAACAAAGAAAGGCTGGCAGGTAGAATACCGGTATATCAATCAGACTGACGGCCCGACTTCCATAATCGAAAGTATAAAAAGCGCTGGCAAGGCGTTTCAGTGCGATCGAATTTTAATGACGGAAGCTGGCGAGTACCGTCTGCAGCAATCTTTGATCAACTATCAAAAAAAATCAAAAATACCTTTTGACTTACTGGAAGACAATCGTTTTATCTGCACACACCAGCAGTTTACAGACTGGGCTGAGGGACGAAAACAATTGCGACAGGAAAACTTCTACCGCGACATGCGAAAGCAAACCGGACTGCTAATGCAGGGCAACAAGCCTGTCGGGGACAAATGGAACTTCGACGCTGAAAATCGAAAACGCCCCGGTAAAGATATCACCTTCACCGCTCCACTGAAAAACAAACCTGATGCAATCACCAAAGCTTGCATAAAAGATGTACAGGAATACTATCCCGATCATATCGGGCATTGCGATGATTTCTGGTATGCAGTCACCCGCAAAGATGCCGAAGCTGCACTACAGCATTTTATTGACCACTCGCTTGCACAGTTTGGCGACTATCAAGACGCCATGCTTTACGATGAGCCCTTTCTATCGCATTCAGTTTTAGCTTTATATATCAATATCGGCCTGCTTGACCCTATTCAGGTTTGCGAAAAAATTCAACAAGCCTATCAAGACAATAAGGCCGCTTTAAATTGCGTCGAAGGTTTTATCCGGCAGATAATCGGCTGGCGGGAATACGTGCGCGGAATCTACTGGCTGAAAATGCCAGAGTATGTTGACGCTAACTTTCTCAACCACCATAGACCCCTGCCCGGTTTTTACTGGACAGGCAATACCGGCATGGCGTGTTTAAAAGCAAGCATCGATCAGACGATTGATCAGGCATACGCACACCATATACAGCGATTAATGATCACCGGTAACTTTGCAATGCTGGTCGGCACAGATCCTAAACAGGTTCACGAATGGTATCTGGCCGTCTATGCAGATGCTTACGAGTGGGTGGAACTCCCCAACACCCTGGGCATGAGCCAATTTGCTGATGGCGGTCTACTAGGCTCTAAGCCCTATGCAGCGGGCGGCAACTATATCAATAAAATGTCTAACTACTGCAAGCAGTGCCAATACAAAATCAGTAAAAAGACAGGGGAAGATGCCTGCCCGTTTAACTACTTATACTGGCACTTCCTTGATACCAATCGCGAACAACTCGGCACTAATCACAGACTCGCACAGAGTTACCGGAGTTGGGACAAAATGACAGATGAGCGCAAGGCCGAAGTACGTACTGATTCTTCACGGTTCTTAGACAAGCTTGAATAATACCGTGTTCGATGGTCACCTTGGGTTGATGGTACCCGCCACCTTAAATTGACCCTTGCTATCACGCTGTAAGATCACAATCTCCCCCGACCCGGGGTAAACACCAGTGAACGCCGTTATATTTACCTGATGGGTGACCAGCAGGGTTGGCTGATCAAGCGACTGCGATTGCAACCACTGCTCTAAAAGACGGGTGCTTTGCTCTCGCTGATGCATCGTTGCATAAAATGAATTCAAAAATTCGAGTGCCTGCAAGCTACCGACATCAAGCAGCTTTGCCGTTTCAAGACACCGGCACCATTGGCTGGAATAGATCTGCATGGCCTGCAGCCCATTAGCGCGAAAGAAGTCACCCGTTTCACGTGCCTGCTGCCTGCCGGATTCATCAAGGTTACGTTGAGTCTCACATTGACTCACATCAAAGTCGCCCGGGTCACCGGTTCCAGGGGCAATCGCATGCCGCATCAATGCAACATGATCACCCTGAGCAAGCTTTGACAATAATGATTCTTCTGTCTCATCCGCCAGCGTTAGGCCGCCTGTAGTCAGCGCAAAAACTACTGTCACTATTTGCCATAATGTTTTCAAGAGTTTGTCTCCTGTCTTGTTTGACTGGTCTTTCGTTTACTACGACAACCACGCGAGCAATAGATCACTTCATCCCAACACCTAGCCCATTTTTTACGCCAGTTAAACGGGCGATTACACACGACGCAAATCTTACTGGGCAGATTATTTTTCTTGTGCATTTTTATTAAGGCTCCGAACAGCGGTTAATCGGCCAGACAATAGCCATTTTGCAAGAGCTACCAGGGCAATACAGAACCATCGTAAGCCAGAAACTGACCGGAGGCTTCAGGGGTTAAACTTTCAATCACATCGATCAGATAACCGGCAGTCTTCATCGGTGAAAATAGCTTATCAGCCGGCACCGCCGCCTGAAAAGGTTTTGATAACTCCGTATCGGTGGTGCCGGGGTGCAATGCAGCAACACATATACCCGGGTTAATACGGCCCCATTCGATACTGATATTTTTCAGTGCCATGTTCAAAGCCGCTTTCGAACACCGGTAGCTTGTCCAGCCCCCGAGCCGGTTATCCTCAATACTGCCCACCTTCGCAGATACCGTGGCAAACACGCTATTTTCGGTTCTGGAGAAACAACGGCCAAAATGTTTCGCCAGTAACAGAGTGGGTAATACATTGGTGTTCATATTCATGGCAAAGAAATCAGCATCGAAGTGGCGAAGCGTTTTCTCAGGACCACGAGTCGATGTATGTAACATGCCCGCCGCATTGATAAGCCAGTCTACTGATTTAACCTGCCTTGCAAATTCAGCAACCGATGGCTCATCACTCGCATCAAGCTGAACCCATTCGACCCCGGCGGAATTTTGATCAGCTTTCGGCGGTGTCCCACACCAGGTTCCAACCACATCGGCCTGCGGATATCTGGTTAATACGACTTGCACGATTGCCCGACCAATACCGCCACTAGCTCCAATGATGATAACTTTCAAAGACGTTCTCCCAGTCTGATGGTCCGTGTAACAAATTTAAATGATTCGTCAAAACTGAAGCCCTTAACTGGTCTGATAATGGCATTACCCTGCGATCAAAGATTAAAGCCGGGTGCTTAAGCCAATAACAAAGCTTGTTCCTTGACATTGATCAGTTTGCAGACTCAACGCTACCAAAATAGCGTCAAAAATCACACAGTTTACCGGTGCGATTCGAGAATAACGACTGAGCTTTGACACAGAAACCAGTTGCTGCAGCACCGCCATCGAATATCCACCGGGAAAAGCATCTCCCAAGCCGAAAAATTGCCGGCAAACTGAAGACTCCGGAGAAACAATGAACGATCTGTCAACATCCTGCTCCAGCGGACACCCCGTGCAAATGCAGACTCTGTCTGTATCGCACCACAAGGCAAACAACAGCTGCCTGAAAATTACTGCTGTCGCCGTTGCTGTACTTGCAATCACCGGCTGCTCCAGATTCAGTTTACCTGGCAACTCCGGCATCAGTGATTTCGAGGACGATGTCATCGTCAGCGGTAATAACTTTTCAAAAAGGGTTTACGCAAGCGTAGGCGTTGGTGCCAGCAACCTGAACCCGGACACCACTGCAAATGCCACGTTCGATGTCAATGACAGCGTTCGTCCTGCAGGCCAGATAACCGCTGGTGTCGATCTAAGTAAAACTTTCTCTGTTGAGGTGCATTCAGCAGACCTCGGCAGTGCCGGCCTCTCACCTTCGGGCAGAATCAATTACCACCTGAACGGCGGCAGCGCCTTGATGTACGTTGGTGGCAACCGCGAGAAGCGCGCGGGCCTGACAGGTTACGGGCGAGTCGGTTTTGGCGCGATGGACAACAGCGCGGTGGGCAATGTTGCTTTTGTCCGTGCCAACGATACACAAGTGCTTGTCGGCGCTGGCGCTGAATACGGACTGCGTAACGGCCTTGGACTACGCGGCGAAGTGATTGTCTTTGATAAAGACGCACAGTTTGCCCAGCTGGGTGTGGTCTACCGCATGGGTGGAGGATCCGGCTTTAGCGGCGGCCTGGCTGAGGCCCCGATGGATTCCCAGATCGAAGTGCCTGCGGTTGCGGTAAACGCTCCATTTCAACAACCCGTCTTTGAACAGCCGGCATTCGAGCCACCACCACTGCAGGCGGCATCGCCGATTGACCGTGATATCGACGCACTCGCCAAGTACACATCAGACAGCGACGAAGACGGCATCTTTGATACTCTGGATGAATGCCCCAATAGCTCCATTGGTGTCGCGATTGATGAAAACGGTTGCGCAGTATTCGACGGCGTAATCGAAGGGGTTAACTTCGAACGGGGCTCAGCACAGCTCACTGTGTCTGCCCGCACGATTCTGGACAATGTGATCGAGACCCTTTCTAACCATCCGGATGCACTGGTCGCCATCAGCGCCCATACAGACAGCAACGGTGCCGAGCCTGACAACATGAGCCTCTCGCGCAGTCGCGCAATCACCGTCGCCAAGTACCTGATCAACAGCGGCATGCCGAAAAACCTGATGTCCGCACGAGCATTCGGCGAACTGGCCCCCCTCACAGAAAACAACACACCTGAAGGCCGGGCATTGAATCGCCGGGTCGAATTGGTCGCAAGCAAAGGAATCGAGCAATAACCCGGAACGCCGACAGGCGCCGGAACCCTCGAAAAAGCCCGCCAACTGGCGGGCTTTTTCCGTTCTGACGGTTCAATCACACCGCCAGGCAAACATTTCCGGAAAATCCGGTAAATGTATTCGCAAGGGACTAGGCAACACGGATATTTTCAGTCTATAATGCTCGGCTTCGGATCGGTGCTTCACACCGCCGAACATCCCCCTGGGGGGCGTTAGCTCAGTCGGTAGAGCAGTTGACTTTTAATCAATTGGTCGAAGGTTCGAATCCTTCACGCCCCACCATTTAAACTTTAAAATTCATAAAGTTAAAACACCTCACACACGCTTCCCTCTTTGCCGTCAGTGCCTGTGTGATCCAGACGTGCCTCCGATTCTTCAACAACTTCTCGCATTCCAATCTGCGCCAGGTGTGCGTGTCGTACTATTGTTACTAATGTAACCGTGACAATCTGGTTCTTTCATTTTTTTACCAACGCGAAACCACGCTCCGCCAGCCAGGACGCGCAAGTGTGTCACAGGCCATAGATCTGCAGAGTCCTACTCAGCTACCTGGTCGCAATCCACAATAAGTTGCTGAACACAGCGGAGGCCACGCAAAGGTGCTGATTAGCACCTTACATCGCTGCTGGTCACAGCACCGTTGCAGCATTGTTTCTGATCACCGCCGTGCTATGAGAATTCACCCCACCTAAAACGAACTCATTGGCTCTTTAAGAAATTCGACTTCCTCTGCCGATGACACTCTCCCGAGCGCTTTATTTCGATGAGGATAACGCCCGAACCGGTCAATAATCTCTTTATGGCGATAGACAAAGGTTCGAACGAAATTTTTTACCTTGAGCGGATAATAGGGTTTACCGATCATCTGATCGTAATGCAGCTTTGACAAAAGCTGAACATACCGGTTTTCGCTATGCATCAACGGCAAGTAAAAGAAGTACTTTTCAAAGACATTGAGTTCCTTGTCGAACCCTTTTTCCAAACCATCAATACACGCATTGAGGCCTTCGTTATCATACGAAAATGCATCGGCGTGATCACGAAAGATATGACGCGGAAATTGATCTACCAACAATATATACGCAAGCCGTTCATGTGCTGAACTACTCCACTTGAGATAGTCCTGTTCTTCGACTTTCTGTAAAACTGTTCCAAACTTGTCAGTGATTTCAACATCAACCTGCGGAGCTGCAAAAAACCACCAGGGCTTCTGCTTTTTTCGTAATTGTCCGAAAACATCCAGTGCGTAATTCTTGTAAAACCAGAACTCTATAATTTTCTGCGCTTCATTGTTCACGTTCGTAGTGCTCGCTTGTAAGTATCCGCTCAGATAGTGAGCGTGAGATATTTTTCCACAACGCTATTACATCGCGCTTCTTCTGAATATTCTCAACGGCATTAAGGCTAATAATGCCTACGCTGGTAGTATCAGACTCTGCGGTGACATCAGCACTACGCGGCGTTTTTAGCAGAAACGCTATTTCACCAAAGTATTCACCCACACCATAGCTCGCCTTGAGTTCACCTTGCTCAACCACTGCAACGCTTCCTTCCAGCACAAAATAGACGCAGCGGTCGGTTGCTCCCTGCTTTATAATGAGATCGCCCTGCTTGCAACAAACCACCACTGAATTCTTAAAGAACAGACGAATAGATTTTTCAGTCATAGAACGAAAAATCGTTTTCTGTAGATTAATATTATCAATCATCTGATAGTCCACTGCCGATAACAGGCTACTGGAAATACCGTTTTCAAGGATTGCCAGATCTGCTTCAAGGCCGGGGTCAGTTTTAACAGGCGAACACCTGCACAACCAGATTATTGTTCTCTGCAAGGCAGTCTGTGGTTTATTCAACAGCGCTACCACGGGAACCCGATAGCCACCATTTTCAAGGCCGATTCCCATTGTCGCAAAGGGCCGGTATCCCACTGTTAACGATTTCCAATACAAACCCGGCTTTATCAGCGATACAATCGCAAATTTCTTTTGCTGCAGAAGGTGTTTCTGTACGGCAAACATCAGCTTCGTTGTGACAAGCCATTTGTTTGCTGAAGGCAGCGCACAAAGACCAACAACGACAACCGTGCGCCCTAGAATTTTCTGTGGTAATTGATCAAGCCGATACTCTTGTAAAAACTCATTTGATCTTGCCAGATAATCCGCATCGATCACCTTCAGCACACCTAACACTACGCCGTCATTTTTTGAACAATAAAGATGTTTAATGTGTGCGGAAGTTTTTTCGCGCTCAACAGGCTCGATGCCAAAGCGCATTACACGGCCAAACATGTGTTCGATCAAGCCTTCGCACAACTGAATTTCTGTTTCCGTGGCAGCGACCCGGACCTTGAGCCCGATCATCGACTGAAGATTCTTAACCATGGTCATACGACCCGAACTGGCGATACAAAACAGAGCGACCGCGTAGCGCTAACCACGCCATGCGGAAACGGCCCTGGTGTTAACTTGCTTTCAGTCACATCGGACTCCTGCCAACCACCAACTACAACCAACACATTTTCCCTCCACACACTGCTCTACCGGTTATTTTTTCACTGCTTTTTAGTTCAGTCTACAAGTTTCGCAGGATAGTCCTTACTTCTACAATACCAGCAATCACTCAGCGACATATTAGAAACGATAACTGTCAAAATGGCTTGCCCTGATGCGCTGACACTTTAAATCAAACGCGTTTTTCAGTACCGTCTGAGCAGTATCTCCCACAGGATAAGTTGTTGAACCCCGGTTTTTTGCAGTCAATAGATCTTTTCCGGCATGTCGATAACGCCACGGTGGCTCGCCTTGCCAGCGCTTGCGCCCCGCTCAGTGCATTGGAGGGTGAATTACTCAGCCCTGCCGAAGCAGATTCTACCGACCTGTATTTACTGGAGTCCGGCCAACTCGAGGTCATTCGAGTGGATCACCAAGGGAACGAGCACCTGGTCAAAACGCTCCAGCCCGGACAAACTTTCGGCGAAACCGCCTTGTTAACAGGCACGGCGATATCCGGCATTGTCAGGGTGTGCGTGGATTCCAGCGTGTACCGCCTCACGCGTCAGCAGTTCAACCAAATCTCGGATTCAGACCCTGCTTTGCACAGCGCGGTAGAGAAAGCGATTGACGAAAGAATTCAGGCAACCAATCTAAGTACGGCGCTCTACGAAAACCACATTCTGGGCAAACTGGATACCCGGGTCCTCAGTGACCTGCAAACCGAAATCAAACTGCTGTCGCTTAAAAAACGGGATCGGCTTATCGAACGAGGTGAGGCCAGCGATTCACTTTTTATCGTCGTCAACGGTCAGCTTCGTGTATTTGAGCCGATTGAAAATAACGGTGCCTCTAGTAGCAACGATGACCACAATCTAATGCGACCTGTGGTTGATATAGGCCGCGGGCAAACGGTTGGCGAAATCGGCTTACTGACCGGGGAACCCCGGAACGCGTCGGTGTTTGCGCTTCGCGATACTCTGGTCGGGCGGCTTGATTCAGATGGCTATTATCGACTACTGCAAAAGCACCCCAAAGCGCTAACCCGGCTTTTCTCATCACAAATTCTCGGTCGTCTAGTTAACCCGCAAAAGAAAAAAAATCGCACATTTGGACTGATCGGTTTAAATGCCAACGACCACAAAATACCTCTTCCACTAAAATCTATAGCCGAACAAATAGGTTGGCATATCGAGAATCCCTGGCGCCAAAGGAATGGTACCAGCGACGGCGTTACTACAGCGTACATTGACGACACTACTGCCAAAGAAGCACTTGGCGAGCCCGGTAAGTCCGCCACACTGAACACTTCTGCCGAACACCTTAAACTTCAGAACTGGCTTAATGAACAAGAGGCTCAGTATGACTATCTGTTTCTTGGAACAAACTACGATTGCAACCTTGCCGTTAATACTGAAGGCAATGACTTGCGTTCCCCGGCGGACTCCGCTTGGCTAAATAAAATCGCGCAGCAGGTTGACCATATCATTTATGTGGTAGACGCCAGCGCCGATCTTGATGACATAGAATTGCCTCCCGGCCACAACAGTGCCGATCACCAACTTCCACTGGAACCTGGCTGCAGTCTTATACTGTTACATCCCGACAACGCCCGTGCACCAAAAGACACTCACCAGTGGCTCGAGAAAATTTCAGTCGATACACACCACCATATACGATGGTCTGATCAGGATAAGCCCGAATGGCGAAACCCGGTTAACAGTGATGTCGCTCGCGTCTCTCGACTACTCACCGGTCGTGGAATCGGGCTGGTACTCAGTGGCGGTGCTGCGCGCGGCTTTGCCCATATCGGGGTAGTGCGTGCTTTACACGAAGCCGGTGTGCCAATCGATCTTTTCGGTGGAACCAGTGCCGGAGCAATCTCGGCTTCGATAATCGCGGCAGGCCACAATGATGATCAGGCGCACAAGCTGGTGATGAAATATGGCAAGCGAAAAAGCATGAATGACTACACGCTGCCGTTTACTTCGTTGTTTAAAGGCAAACGATTTTCCGCGCTACTGAGAACTTTTGTCGGCGATGTGCGGATCGAAGATCTATGGAATCCGTTTTTCTGTGTCTCTATTAACCTGGCAGATGCCTCAGAGGTTATTCATCGCAAAGGCCCGCTATGGAAATATGTTAGAGCCAGTGCCAGTATGCCAATCATGCTGCCACCCGTTGCGGTTGAAGGTCAACTACTCGCAGACGGGGCTATGCTGAACGCTATGCCGGTAGAAATCATGAACAATGAACCGGGCTGCGGCACAGTATTAGGAATCGATGTATCCAGTGGCTCGCAGATGGTCGGTGAATTTTCCTACGGTACTGAGCTGTCCGGCTGGATGCAGTTAATGCAAAAGCTTAATCCGCTTGCAACGCCACATCGTTCGCCTGCATTGTCATCAACCATATTGGCGATCTGTACCATTGGTGCTGTCGGGCGTATCCCCACTCAACAAGCGCGCGCCGATCTTTATATCCGGCCTTCCGTTAGTAAGTTCCGAATGATGGATTACGACAGCCGTGAGCAAATTATGGAAGAAGGTTATCAGGCGGCAAAAACAGAAATTGAAAAATGGCTGACCAGCGAAAAAAACACCTAAGAAAATAGCAATAGCAGTACACGGCACATTACTTTAACCCAATTGAAATGATGGTTCTTCATTGCAGAACAACTCATCGATCACCGTTACACGTGATACCACAAGCCTTTCAACTACTATTTCCAATCAATCTAACGCGTCAGTCTGATTCAGAATTATATTTAGCGTTGAGAACCGGTACCGCGAGATTCCACCATTGACTTAAGCTCACCAACGATCTCCGTGAGATCGTCTATTTTTTGCTCAAGACTCACGCTTTCGACAGGCCCGCGGGAGTCCGGGGGCTGGCTTTCTGTTTCAGCATCTGACTCTGCATCATCCCGCGAGTCCTGTTGCACCATTTGCATGGCGTCTACAATGATACCGATGAACAGGTTCAGTACGGCAAAGCTTGTGATTATTATAAACGGCACAAAGAACAGCCACGCCAACGGATAGTGTGTCATCACCGGGCGCACAATACCCATAGACCACGATTCCAGAGTCATGATCTGAAACAAGGTATAAGCAGAGGCACCAATGGTTCCAAACCATGCCTGCATATCCGGGTCCGGGTGTTGACCGAAAAGTTTGGTGGTTAAAACTGCAGAGACATAAAACAGAATACCCAGCACGCCAATCACCGATAACATGCCCGGTATACTATGCCCGATAGCACTGATCACACGGCGCATTTGCGGCACCACCGAAAGCAATCGCAGCACCCGCAGAATTCTTAACGTTCTCAGGACAGCCAGTGAACCGCTGGTCGGCACCCATGCGATACCGACGATCAGCAAATCAAAAATGTTCCAGCCGGATTTAAAAAATGACAACCGATACGCATAGAACTTCAACAACAGCTCAACGGTAAACGCCAACAGAATCAAAAAATCGATGGCGTGTAATACATGACCAAAGCGGGCAACCATCCCCTGATCAGTTTCCAGACCCAGAGTCACCGCGTTAATTAAAATCAGTACGGTAATGACGGTAACCGTTGTTGGATTCTCAACCCATTCTGCGGCCTGCGCTCGTGACTTTGATAGCGTTTTTATTTCTTGGTTATCCATGGCGGGGTGTAGTCTGGAGAAATGGGATAAGGTTTTTATTCAATTCTGATGGATTGGATGAATTAGATAATACTATGTTGATTATGGCTGTTTCATAAATCAAACGGTGTGATAATTATACCGTGTCTATTGCTTGTAGCGCCTGTCATAAAATGGAGTTCAGGCGTTATTAAATAGATTACTTTGGTATTGTATTGATCATGGCGGCATTCGTGGGCCCATAAAGAGCCTAAAGGTTCACACGGTATTCGCAGGGCTTTTCATCGGGTGCTTGTGAAGAATGACCCGCACCTTTTTTTACACCCTGTGGCCGCAGAAACTGCGTCCCGGCGCGGTTCGCAAGCTCACCAGTATTCTGCCGGAATATTCCAGATGAAGGGGTAAACGGGGTGATTTCGATTAGGTATCGACAAGATTCAAGCAGACGTGCCAACCGCACGCCACCTTACTAAAACGTTCTTTGGACTACTTATCCTGAAGATAAAACCGCTACAGGCCGGCGTTATCCATCTGTTCAATTCGACGTCTGGCAAGTGCTGCGATAGATCGTCCTCGATACTCTCTTTCAACAGAGCTGAGCTCCTGCCGTGCTTCGGGATAGCGTTGTAATTCAAACAATGCAAAGCCTTTACGAAGGCGTGCATCCGGTACTTTGCGACTGCCCGGGAATTGAAAAATGACAACGTTAAAGCGATCAATAGCTTCATCAAACCGACGTTCTACGTAGTTCGCTTCACCCAACCAGTAATGGGCATTGTCGGTGTAGGTGCCTTCCGGATATTGACTTAAGAAATTATCAAATTCACCAATGGCTTCCCTGTTACGCCCCATGATCAGCAGATCATAGGCGTTTTGATAGTCCAGCTTTTCCTGACGGTCGCTGCTTGATGGTTGCGCAGGCACTTGCGCTATCACTTGTTCAACCGGAGCAGAGCCATCATCAGAATCAAGCGTAAGATCATCAAGACCTTCAAGATTATCCAGGTCTTCAAGCCCTTCCAGAGAATCCAGGCCACCGCCACCACCTTGCTCTAATGACTGCAATCGGCCATCGGTATCAAGATACAGCTTGCGCTGTCTTTCCCGCATGGATTCCAGCGCATTGGTTTTTTGTTCAACCTCACCGCGCAGTTGACGGACCTCGGTTTGCAGTGCTTCGATTCGTTGCACCATATCGATCAGCACAGAGTTATCAAGCACACGCTCAAGGCGAATCAGCCGCTGATTCAAACCTTGTGCGGTTAATTCCTGTGCGATTGCAGCACCAGCACTACCCAGTGTGAGGGTGGTAGCCGTGACAGACAGGGCTAACGCCCGAACCAGTAACGGTTGATTGAAACGCTGACGGCTTTGGGATTTTTCTTTCAACGCTGTCTCCAGGTGCTTGGTCATCAAGGTTATTCCGGCCCGCTATGGTAAGCAGACTAGTTCAACCCCTCATAGACTAGCTCAACTCGACGATTTCTGCGCCAGGCGCTCTCTCCACGGCCCTCATCAAGAGGCACTTCTTCACCGTAGCTCAATGTACTGAATTGGCCGGCATCCACCCCTTGCAGCTGCAAAATACGGGCAACGCCACGCGACCGGTTATCACCCAGGGCAATATTGTATTCACGGGAACCACGCTCGTCTGTATGACCCTCCAGCCGCACCCGCACATCACGGTATTGAGACAGGTACTCTGCGTGTTGTTCCAGCAGATCAATTGAGTCGGGGTCGATTTCGGCACTGTTGTAACCAAAAAAGATAATTCTTCGCGCCAACGGGTGGCTGGGGTCGTTAATCGCCCCGCGGGTCAATGGTGCGCCAGACACCAGGCCACCAGAGATAGACTCACCGGTAGGGGCGGCTGTCACGGTACCCACGGCAGCATCCTGTCCGGGTAGCTGATCAAGCACGGGCGGGGGTGGCAACTGACGGGGAATTGACGATGGAACATCACCATCGGTACCCCGGGTGGCACACGAGACCAGTGTCGACAAGGCTAGTACTGAAAAAACCAGTGCCCGGCCTGCCTTTAAACTCAACTGACTATTGATCACGAAAACCTCATTTCTGTTCATTGTGTGCATTATAACTCGGTTGGCGTATCAAAACGTTAACGCTTTGGACCCCAGGCAGGATCTCTTACATCCTCGTTGGGAAGCCCTATTCTTTGCGACACCAATCCATCAACGCTAACCACTCCCAACACATCACGGCCGTTTTCTTCGGTCGCGTACAGGATCATTTCGCCGTTCGGCGCGAAGCTGGGCGATTCATCCAGTCGACCGTCGGTCAGGACTTCAAGCACGCCGCCGTCCAGATCCATTTTCGCGATCCGGAATTTACCACTTTCACCGTGAATGAATGCTATCGAGCGTCCATCGGGTGAGGCAGCAGGGCCGGCATTGTAGCGCCCCTCGAATGTCAGTCGTTCAGCGTCACCACCATTGACCGCCTGTCGGTAAATCTGTGGCGTGCCGCTGCGGTTCGACGTAAAAACAATATTATTATTATCAAGCCACGCCGCCTCGGTTTCGATAGAACTTTCATTGGTGATTTGATTCATCTGACCGGAAGCCACATTCACCACATAGATATCCGGACTACCGCGATGCGACAACGATAAAGCCAGCCGCCTTCCATCCGGTGACCATGCCGGCGCGCCATTGATACCTTCGATCGAAATCAGCTTACGCCGCTCGGCCTTCGCCAGATGGTGCACAATAATCGCAGTACGCCCCGGGAACTCGAACGACACATACGCCAGCTGTTCGCCATCCGGTGACCAGGTCGGTGACATCAAAGGCTTCGAAATTTCCAAAACCCGAATAGTGTTCTGGCCGTCAATATCGGCCAGATCAAGCGCGAAGCGAGTCGCCTTACCGCTACCCGCCGCGGTGATATAGGCCAGTTGTGTATCGAACACCCCTTCCACACCAATAATTTCTTCATACACACGGTTGGCAATGGTGTGTGCTGTCTGGCGTAACTGATTGCCACCAATTTGATAGACGCAACAATAGTCCGAAGGCCCCTGCGCATTGGTTGAAAACTTTAACATCCGTTCCTGCTGCAGAAAATCAATCAGCTCAAATTGAACCTGCAGATTGCCACCAGCTCCTCTTTTCACACTGCCAACCACCAGATATTCAATGTCAGTGGAACGCCAGTCGGTAAAGTTCAGCTCTGTTGATGAAGCAGGGTTACTTGGCATCCGGCCACGCGGCAGCACCGAAAAGCGACCGCTGCGACTTAGATCATCCTCCAGTACTTGAGCGATATCGACATCCACGCCCGCCACTTCGATGGCAAAGGGAACAATAGCGATAGGGACTGCATCCTGGACACCAGCCGACTCTGTAATTTCTATCCGCAATACCGAGTTTGCTGTTAACGGCAACAGGCACAGTAAAAAGCTGATTAATATTCTATTCATAAACCATTGGCCCCAATCTATCCACTATCCCATGGCCCATCACTATGGCACCGTAAACCCGAACGCCAGCTTGCGGTCAAAAATAGCCTTATGCGGTGGCTTTGGAAACGGGCGCGTTGAAAGCACCGCTTTTTCCACCGCACGTGCAAGCTTACTACCGCCGCCAGTGCAACTTTGCACTTGAACATCGACCACTTCGTTAGGCCACACCATAATCGCAAGTACCTCGCAACGTGTTCCGGGGCGCACTCCCGCAGGTGGTTTAAAACGCTGCGTCACGCTTCTTCTTATTGTCTCTACATACTGCTGGGTCAGCTGATTCTTTTTACGTAACAACCGCGCCCTTTTAGCCTTAGCTTCTGCAGAGGCATTAGCAGCCTCGGCTGCCTTTTTTGCAGCAGCAGCACGGGCGACTTCTTCCTGTCGCTTGCGCTCTGCGTCTTCAGCCAATCTTTTTTGTCTGGCCTCTTCCTCTATTCGTTTCTGCTCTGCCTCTTCTGCCAGACGCTTTTGTTCGGCTTCTTCCTCTAGCCGTTTCTGCTCTGCTTCCTCTGCCAGACGCTTTTGTTCGGCTTCTTCCTCTAGCCGTTTCTGTTCCGCTTCCTCTGCCAGACGCTTTTGTTCGGCTTCATCTTCCAGTCGCTTCTGTTCCGCTTCCTCTGACAGACGCTTTTGTTCGGCTTCATCCTCCAATCGCTTCTGTTCCGCTTCGTCGGCCAGACGCTTTGTTTCTGCCTCTTCCTCTAGCCGCTTCTGCTCTGCCTCTTCTGCCAAACGCTTTTGTTCGGCTACATCTTCCAGGCGTTTCTTTTCTGCCTCTTCAGCCAGCTTTTCTTGCTCAAGTTCATCAAGGCGCTTTTGCTCCGCCTCGTCAGCTAAACGTTGTTGCTCGGCCTCTTCTGCAAGTTTCTGACGCTCTGCTTCATCTACCAAACGTTGTTGTTCGAGATCTTCAAGCCGTTTGCGTTCGTTTTCTTCGGCCAATAGCTTTTGTTCGAGCTCATCTTTTTGCTTTTGCTCGGCTTCTTCCAACAGACGTTGCTTTTGTTGTTCCTCGCGCTCTTTTCTAGCGGCACTGGCAGCTGCCAGCCTTTGCAACTCAGCCACTTCGAACAAGCGTTGTTTTTCCTGTTCATCAGCGATACGTTTTTCTTCGGCCAGCTGCTGCTCTTCAAGTTCAGCCTGTTGCTCTGCCTCTAATTGCGCCTGCTTAAGCGCTTCAGCTTCGCGCTGTTCCTGCAGACGCTTTTCTTCATCGAGGACTTGTTGTTTTTCCTGTTCCAGTTTTTTCTGTTCTTCGGCAAGCTCAAGCTCATCTTGCAGTCGTTGCTGCTCTTCAAGTTCGGCAGCTTTGGCTAATTCTGCCTCGCGCAACCTTTCTTGTTCCTGACTATTGTCTACCGGCTCCGGTTCAACGACTTCGGGCTCGACCGCTTCCGGCTCTATCACTGTCGGTTCTGCGACCTGCTCCCGCAGGCGTGCTATCTCTTCTGTGACGTCCGGGGTGTTAACCAACACCGCCTGCACAATCTCGACATCATTACCGGGAGCAGTGAGCTCTTCACCGTACTGTTGCTCCAGCGCGATGAACAACAGACCGCCCAGGGCGATGTGGCCGATTATAGAAACCACCAAGCCGAACGGATGCTGACGCATTAACTCAAACATGCGAAAGCCCGTTACCTGCGACTAGTGAAAGACAGTCGCGCACTCGCGCTGCACACCGTTGTAGGGGTTGGTTATCTCCGGCTGAAAACAAAATCTTCATGGTTTCCAGCTATTGCGGAGGATCGCTCATCAGCTGAACTTTATCGGCGCCAGCCCCTTGTAAGGTCACCATGGCCTCCATCACTGCGCCATAATTTATATTCTCATCAGCCGCCACCATGACACCGCGGTTGGGCTCAGCGCGCAGGGCGTCGGCGGTCATTTGTAAGGCCGTGTCTCGATCAACCGGCTGATCCTGTTCATCACCCACGTTTAAAAACCACTCACCAATGTTATTCACAGAAAGCACCAGGGGATCAGACTGTTTTTCGGGGTTCACAGGCTTTGCCGTGCTGTTCGGCAGATCAACCTCGACACCGGTTGTGAGCAATGGCGCCGTGATCATAAAGATCACCAGCAGCACCAGCATCACATCGATGTAGGGGACAACGTTCATCTCTGACATCAGCGGGCGCTTTTGCCTATTGGAGCGATAGCGTGCCATTATCTGACCGCAGCGCTGCTGCGACGCAGGACTTGTCTTTGCAGCACCGCTGCAAATTCTTCCATAAAGTTATCGTAGCGGTTCAGCAAACGATCAGATTTATTACTGAGCCGGTTATAGGCAACCACCGCAGGAATCGCCGCAAACAAACCAATTGCTGTTGCGATCAACGCCTCTGCAATACCTGGCGCGACCATCGACAAGGTTGCCTGCTGTACATCAGCCAGTGCGGTAAATGAATTCATGATTCCCCAGACCGTACCGAACAATCCAACGTAAGGCGCCGTGGAACCGACTGTCGCTAGAAACGATAAGTGTTGTTCAACCGCGTCAGTCTCACGGGACAAAGCAATCTTCATCGCCCGGTAGGAACCATCGACAACGGTTTCAGCATCATTGGTTTGCTTCACCAGGCGCGCGAATTCCGAAAAACCCCGCTCGAATACATGCTCCATACCCACCAGTGTTTCATCGCTGCCGCGCAGATGCTGATACATCTGATTCGCATCCGCACCACTCCAGAATTCATTTTCAAATGCAGTGGCATTCTTGGTCGCACGCGAAATCTGGCGACTTTTCGTGTAGATAATCATCCACGAAACGACGGACGTGAACACCAGCAGCAACATCACCAGTTTTACAACCGGCCCTGCGGATAACACCAAATGCCAAAAAGAGAAATCTGTATTCAACTGTCCAGTACCATTTTCAAAGCCCCTGGAATAGCACAGGGTTTAAAAGAATCAGCATCCAGACAAGCGATCAGGATCTTGCCGGTCGCCACCAGATCACTGGAAGAAACTCCAGCACTCTTGCCAGAAGCAGAACGTTCTGCCGTACAACGCTGCACGAACTCCATACTGGCGCGTCGTACATTTGCCACCTCAGCGGTGACGGATAATACATCATCGAACCTGGCCGGAGACACAAACTCAAGGTTGGCCGACCGCACCACAAATAATCGACGCTGCTCTTCAAATAACTGACTCTGATCAAAGCCCAGAGTTCTCAGATATTCAGTACGCGCGCGTTCCATAAACTTCAGATAATTCGCGTAGTAAACCACTCCGCCGAAGTCTGTATCTTCGTAATAGACCCGGATATCCAGAGCGTAAATTGGCTTGCCTGTTGTCTCTGTCACACGTTTAATCGCCGCATTATTGGCGATCAACGCCCCACCAAAGGAATTACACTGTCGATGCTAGGCAGGTTTACGCCTTGGCTCAATTACGATACAGAATTGTAAGGGTACTGAATTACCGAATCGCCAGTAAACCTTAGTTGCTGCGCGGTGTTAGCAACAACCGTTTTAGAAAAGCTCACCATTTTCAGGGTCTGCTTCCTGCGGCATGGGCAAACCCAGATGCACGCATGCGGCGCGAGTCACGGTGCGGCCACGGGGGGTACGCATGAGAAACCCCTGCTGGATCAAATAGGGCTCGATGACCTCTTCAATGGTGCCGGTTTCCTCACCAATCGCCGCACCCAGGTTATCCAGTCCCACCGGGCCGCCATCGAACTTTTCAATCACGGCAAACAGCAGACGGCGGTCCATATTATCCAGCCCCAATTCATCAACATTAAGCATATTCAGGGCTAAGTTAGCAATCGCCTGATCAATCTGCCCGTTCCCCTTGATTTGCGCATAGTCACGCACGCGACGGAGCAACCTGTTGGCTATACGCGGGGTACCACGTGCACGGCGGGCAATTTCGGTTGCCCCGGCGTCATCAATCGGTACCTGCAACATCTTGGCAGAGCGTGCAACAATCCTTGCCAGATCACCCACCTGATAAAACTCCAGCCGCTGGATAATGCCGAACCGGTCCCGAAGCGGGGATGTCAGCAACCCGGCGCGGGTGGTCGCACCTACTAACGTAAAAGGTGGTAAATCTATTTTTATTGACCGGGCAGCGGGCCCCTCACCGATCATAATATCCAGCTGAAAGTCTTCCATCGCCGGATACAACACCTCTTCAATTGCCGCGTTCAAACGATGAATTTCATCGATAAAAAGAACATCGTTTTTTTCAAGATTGGTAAGCAACGCGGCCAGATCACCGGCACGCTCAATGACCGGGCCTGATGTATGGCGAATGTTGACATCAAGTTCGTTGGCAACAATATTCGCAAGTGTGGTTTTGCCCAGGCCCGGGGGCCCGAAAATTAACAGATGATCTAATGATTCTTCGCGCGACCGTGCGGCACCGATGAAGATCTCCATCTGCTCTGCCACCACCGGCAGGCCTCTATAATCAGCCAGGGTTTGCGGGCGCATGGCTCTTTCCTGAGCATCTTCAGGCCGTTCAATAGCATCGAACACCCGCGGGTCGGAATCTGAATCATTACTCATGGTTGATACCTGTGGTTCGATGATCCGTCATTGCCGGTTAGCGAGATACCATCTTCAATGCATCGCGAACAATCTCTTCAACACTGTCGCCGTTCGCAGACTTCACCATACGCTGTGCCTCGGGACCTTTAAAGCCCAATGCCTCCAGCGCTGCGATTGCCTGACTTCGATCGCTGCCCGCATTGTTGGTGCTCACATCGCCCGCAGTCACCGTGGCCGGATCACCACCCAGTTTACCCACCCGATCCTGCATCTCGACAATCAAACGTTCTGCGGTTTTTTTACCAATACCCGGCAGACGGGTTAACGTGGCGACATCCTGATTCGAAATACACAGTGAAAAATCTTCAGCGGACAAACCGGATAATATCGCGACCGCCATTTTTGCACCGACACCGTTCACCTTGATCAGTTCACGAAACATCGCACGCTGATCAACACTACTGAACCCGTACAACAGTTGCGCATCTTCACGGACAACCATGTGGATCAACAGCACCACTTTTTCGCCTACTTGCGGTAAGTCATAAAACACCGGCATCGGCGCTTCGATTTCGTAGCCCACGCCGTTGCAATCAACCAGTAACTGCGGCGGTTGGCGCAGCACCAGAGTGCCTGCGATTCGACCTATCATGGAACACTCACCCAACGTTTTGCACGGCGCTTACCACCACCGCGTCTGGTCAAAGACGGTAACGCTTTTTTATTACCATCACTATCAATCAGTCTGGCTGTACTGACGCTATGAGCATGACACAGCGCCACTGCCAGACCATCTGCTGCATCAACGGGTGGCAGTTCTTTGAGTGATAACAACACCCGTATCATTTCCTGCATTTGATCCTTACCGGCAGCACCGTAGCCCACAGCCGCCTGTTTTACAGTACGTGCCGAATATTCAGCCACCGGTAAGCCACGCTGTACAGCTGCACAAATAGCAGCACCGCGCGCCTGCCCAAGCTTTAACGCAGACATCGGGTTTTTACTGACAAAGACTTGCTCAACACCGACTTCCACAGGCTTCCACTGATCAATCAGGTTGCCCACCTCGTTGAGTATAAAACCCAACTTCTCAGGCAGGCTATCGCCTTCAACACGAATACAACCGTGGCCTACATGGAAACTTCTGACACCATCAGAATCAACAATGCCATAGCCGGTAATAACCGATCCGGGATCAATGCCCAGAATTCGCCTCATGATTAATAATGCTCCGGCTGTCAGGATCGGTGAATCAGACAACAACTATGGTTGTTGTCCGTAATTAGTGCCACCAGAGCTTACTCGGCCTCGTAAGCTTCAGCGGGTATCTCTGCATTGTTATAAACGTTCTGCACGTCATCAAGCTCTTCGATAACATCCAGTAGTTTCAACAATTTCACCCCGTGCTCGGCATCTACCGCGATTTCGTTATCTGCGCGCTTGGTGACCTCGGCAAGTTCCGGTTCATGACCGGCAGCAACCATCGCCTCTTTCACATCAACAAAGCTTTCCGGTGTGGTGAGAACTTCAACAGAGCCATCCTCGCTGCTGACGACATCTTCCGCACCGGCCTCGAGCGCGGCTTCCATTAATACGTCTTCGTCACTTCCTTCGCCGTAAGACAAAACACCGATCGTGTTGAACATATAGGAAACTGATCCGTCGGTACCCATGTTGCCGCCGAACTTAGTGAATGCATGGCGAACCTCGGCAACGGTCCGGTTGCGATTATCAGTCATGGTTTCAACCATAATCGCGACACCGCCATGACCGTACCCTTCATAGGTGATCTCTTCATACTGGACATCATCCAGCTCACCGGCACCTTTTTTTACCGCACGATCAATCGTGTCTTTCGGCATATTGCCGCCAAGCGCTTTATCAACAGCCAGGCGCAGCCTGGGGTTTGCGCTCGGATCAGACCCGCCCATGCGCGATGCGACGGTGATTTCACGTATCAAGCGGGTAAACAGTTTGCCGCGCTTGTTATCCTGCGCTTTTTTACGGTGCTGAATATTGGCCCATTTACTATGCCCAGCCATAACTCTCTCTTTAGGAATCTGGTTTATTGATCTGAGTGGCTGCTCACCACCCACGGCTTATTTTAACCGATCTGGCTGCAACTCTCAGCCAGCAATTGGGAAAGTCACAGAAATTCCTGCCCGCTGGAATTTCAGATTAGGGCTCCCTGCACTGGCCTGCCCGTGCACATCCACACAAGAATCAAACTAATCAGCTTGCACAAACCGCTGTAAAGCGTCGCGATTAGAAGACGACCAAACCTTTTCAATGGCTTTTTCCAGCGTCACCCATTGATAGTTTGAGTGCTCAGCGGCGGCCAGCACTATTTTATCGGGCTTTTCACCCAGCCGGCACAGAAAAACATGCTCGGTATTCGTGGTGACACCCGGGCCGTAGCGACTGCGCCATTCAGGCCGGATTTCAAACTGACTTTGATACTGACAATCAATCAGCGCCACATCTGCAAGACCGGTCTCTTCCGCCAATTCCCGAACCGCCGCCTGAGCCGGCTGTTCACCGGCTTCCAATGAACCGGTGACAGACTGCCAGAATGAGGGCGAAGGCTTGCGCTTCAACAACAGGACTTCATTGGCGGCGGTACAAATCAACACCAATACAGATTCTGGCCGCCGATACGCCACTTATTTAATCGTCATGGTGGCTAGTGACGGTTCGCCCACAGCCACGTCCTAATCGACTAAGTGCTCACCGCTGGTTTTGGCCGTGGCCGTAACCCCAGCTCTTTCATTTGCCGTTCAGACACTT